>RCUC01118038.1:0-13890 GCA_003697995.1 Taxidea taxus jeffersonii
ATATATATATATATATATATATATATCCATTTAGAGGCCATCTTTTTCAAACATTTGTCTTTCCTGGTGTCTCCACAGTGCTACCTTCCAGTCATGACACAACTTAATCCTTCATTCTTACTGCTGTACTCAAACAGATCTTTAAAGGATCAATAATGGTTTCCTTATAGCTAAGTTGGAAGAACATTTGTTATCTTTATCTTACTGGATTTCTCACTAAAAAAAAAAAAAAAAAAAAGCCACTGATTGCTTCCTCCTTTTAAGAATACTTTCATTCATATTTTCTATGTCACAGCATTCCCCGGTCCATCCCTCCTCCCCCTTGCCAACTGTCTTTACATGTTTATTCATGATTACTTTGTCTCCTCTTCCTTGGCCCATATCTTTTAAATTGGTGCCACTCAAAATGTTGCCTTTGATGCTTTATATCTGCACCTTGTTGTAGAGGAGAAATAGTGGCACCTTCACAGAGAGATCCACATCCTAATTGCTAGAACTGTGGATATGTTACCCTACATGGCAAAAGGGACTGTGTGGCAATGATGAAATGAAGACTCTTGACGCAAAAGAGTATCTTGGTTTATGCTGGTGAGCTCCATGTAATCACGAGTCCTTATAAAGGAACAAGGAAGGTAGGAGAATTCTTGAAGGAGATATGGTAATGGAAACAGAGGTTGGAAGCATGCAGGCAGCTTCTAGAAGCTGGAAAAGGTAAGGACACAGATTCTCCCCTAGAGCCTCTAGAAGGAATGACACCTTGAAACTCTAACACCTACTTCAAGCTTCTGACCTCCAAAACACTAATACATATGTGTTTTTACAAGCCCCGAAATTTCTGATAATTTGTTACTTTGTTACAGCAGCAAGTAGAAACTAGGACCACTCTCTCCGTGGATAGTCTCATCTGACACTTCAGGTCTTTATCCTTTTTACACATCAGAAGGCTCCTGAGGTACTTATGGTAACTTTGTTGCTGTAAAAAATTCACCATCTAAGCCTATAATTCCTAGATCATAATGCAGTTTAGATATTGCCCCAGTAGTAGGATTGGATAGTTGAAAAAGTACTCAGTTATTTAGTAACTCAGGCTGACAGATGTTCTGCCAACTTAAACATTTGCTAAAAAGCATGGACCAGCACACCTGGAAGGTTTTTAAAGGTCTGGTCTATAAGTGGGGTAGTTTTCTTCTCAATTCCCTGGTCAGATTTCAGTCACATTGCAGCATCGAATTGCAAAGGATACAGGGAAATGTTGCCTACTTATGTGTCGTGATGAAAGAGAAAACATGGGGATTTCTCTTAGCAGCTCTTTGAAATATCTCCCAAAGCTGTATTTCTAAGTCTGGTCTATTTTCAGACAACTAGAGCTACATAACCAACTTCTCATTGGATAGCATTGCTCAGAGGTATTTAAGAACCTTGAATTCAACATTTCAAAAATGTAACGCGTCATTTTCTCAATGTTGTTTCCTCCAGTGTTTCTAAATCACTGAATGTTAGCAAGGCTACCCAAGCCAGAAACCTGGGGACCATGTATGACTTCTCTTTTACTGCTTAATCAATCCCCAGGTCAGTAAATAGTGAATAAAAGGATTCTGTTTCAGTTCTGTTCATCTTTCCAGCATTACTGCCCCCTAATCTATGCCATCACCATCACTCACCTAGACCACTGAAAATGCTTCATAATTTGCATCTATTCTTAATCCTCACAAATCCATTCTTCATACTGTAGCCTAAATGATATTCTGTGGATGTCAGTTCCCCAATTTGTACCACTCCCCACTTCAAACCCATTGTAAATTTCCCCAATATTCTTAAGACAAAGTTAAAACATAACGTGGCTTCCAGGGTTCTCCTCAACTCATCTCCTATTCGTATCTCCTCCCTCTCCTCCAGCCCTGCCCACACAGCTCTGTGCTACTGTCACACCAAATGTTCCCCTTTTCTCTCAGGCTCCATGCTATCTCTTGCTTCTGGATCTCGATATATCTGGGCCTCTTGCCTGTCTCCTCTCCTTTGCCTTCAAACTTGACCAGCCCAATCTTCCTTGTCTTTCAGACATCAGCTAAAATATTTCCTGTGGGAAATGTTCCCTGATATCCCTTAAGAACACAAAACCCGTATTATACTCTATTGTTTAAGTATGTCTTTCCTGAGAAAATGTCTGCTACATGAAGGCAGGAAAAAGAGTCTGTCTTTTTTTCTTTATCCTCAGCAGCTAGTATAGTGCCCAGTGTGTAGTGATGCCAAGAAAATATGTGTTTAAAGGAAGAACAGATCTTATTTGTGTGTATGCAAGGCTTATAAATCTAGGTGAAGATGAAGCCATTTATATTCTCATCACTGAAGTCCAATTCCCACTTTTGACTCCTAATTTCTATACTGGTTAAAATGAACATTAACAACGATGATTGCTACTGTCATGGCATGATCCTCAATCACAAACAGCAGCTATATTTTATCTGATAAATGATTATCACAATAACTCATAGTGCTTCAAAGGGACACAAAAATAGAAAAAGCTACCACTAAGTATAGGCCAAGAATTCTTTACAAATAAACACAAAAACAGATCAAAAGTTGTTTTCTAATTCAAGAAAATGTGTATTTTGTATATAGACAACATATATGCATATACACATTATATATATACCTACATATACACACACAGAGACATATATTACATATACATCTATGCATATGTATGTATACACACATTTTATATACAATTTCTTTTTAATCTAACTTTGTGTATTTCTAGCAAGAGAAAAATATGTAAATTTAATGGCTATTAAACTAGGTAAACTTAAGCCACTTCTTTAATTCAGAAAAGGCCTAACATAGTTCTCATAGTGATTTGGTCTAACACTTTCTTATATGACAAAAAATTACTTGTGAAATCATTATGGTCAATACTCTACATTTCTCTAAATTAAATGAGGGTAATCTGTAATTATGAGAGATAAGGTAAATTTATCTAACTTCAAGCTTGAAATATTTGGTTAAAAAATAAATCATTTGGTGTGGGAATTTTTAAAAGAATCCTTAACCAATAATAAAATGTATTTTAAAGCCCTAAACTATGTTACTAATATGTTAAGAATAAGGCTTCAATTACACCAAAGTCTGAAAATTCTGAATGACTTTTCCAAAAGAAATTATAATCCATCTCCCGAGTGTACAATTCTGTTTTTGAAAGAAATCCTTTTAACACAGGACAATGCAATCTTTTATTTGGCACATCAAGTAATTCAATAAAATATTATGGGAAAGGATGGATCTACGTAAGATAAGAGTTTTGATTTTCATTTAAATGGCATCATTTCTTATAATGTCTATGCCTTTTTCCATGGAGAGTTTTATAAAAGATGGAAAATATCACTGACTGTAAAAGTATGCATACAGTTGGTCTTCAGTGAAAAACATAGAGAATTTTTTTATTAGAAGATAAATGGCAAACCTTTTCCTGATGAGACAGAGTCAGTCAGTGCCCCCAAGCCAGTTCTTGCTCTAAGTAATTGGGTGAGTAATTTGATGTTTTTGTCTGTAGTAACATTCTCAACAATTTTCTTTGAGTTTGGGGATGCAAATTGGTAATAATAATCAGGTTTACAAAATTGTTCTGATTCTTTATGACTCTGAACTGTTCAGGGCAGCCACAGAAAGTTCTACTCATAAAAAAGAGTTTAAGAAAGGAAACTTAAAAAAAAGAAAAAACATGACCCCCAGGAAATAAAAAAAGGAAGAATGAAAGATAGAGAGAAACCACATAAACACACAAAAAAGAAACAGTACACAAAAGTGAGATAAAGGGCCACTTCATGGTTTTCATTTTTCTTCAAGGCAATGGTTCCAAAAAGCATCAGCTATGGATCTGGAGTCTCAAATGCAGCTTTGCAAGATTCTCACTTCTGTCGGACTTGCTGTGGAGCATGAGGAATGACTACCTGTTCCACCAGTGCAGGTCTAATCCAACCGTGACCCTTGTCTGAACTGATTAGCTCTGTCCCATCATGGGGAGACACAACATTGATTATGCCTCATTGTAGTTGAACTTCAGCTGAAGAATTACCCTGGAAGTTGTGATAAAAATATTTATCAGTGATTTTTGAGTTTCCAACATGTGTTGGGAGTGTACTAGATCTTTGGAATTCAAATAATAATAATTGCTGCATATATAGATAGCATCCATATGTGCTAGGAATGCTCCCAAACACTTAATATAACTCATTTAATCCTGAGACCCCTAGATGGCTCAGTTGGTTGAGTGTCTGCCTTTGGCTTAGGTCAAGATCTCAGGGTCCTGGGATCAAGTCTCACATTGGGCTCCCTGCTCAGAGAGGAGCCTGTTCCTCTCTCTCTGCTTCTCCCACCACACTTGTGCTCCCTCTCTTTCTTGCTTACTCTCTCTCTCTCAAACAAATAAATAAAACCTTAAAACAAACAAACAAAAAACCTCATTTAATCCTGGTAACAACATAACAAAGCAGCTATTATCCCCATTTTACAATAAAGAAACTGAGGCTAGAATAGTTTCATGACTTGCCCAAAGTCATGTAAATAGTGAAATGCACAGCCCTTGACAAGTGAGACCAATATGGGAGAAGACATGAACCCAACAGCTGCATTGTGGTGAAGCATATAATAGCAATATGTACAGGGTGTGCCATAGAGACAATAGTGGTGCCCCCAACACACACTGAGGGTATCAGAGAAGGCTTCTCAGGAAGATAGTGCTTGAACTAAGTCTGAAAGAACAGATAGGATTTAGACAAGGGCAAAAAGAATGCTTTCAAGATAGTAGAGAAACATAAGATCCCAGGAACCAGAAAGAACACAGGTGTTTGAGTAAAAACACAAAAAGATCAATAGAATAGGAGTCTAGAGCAGGACATGGAAGTAGAGATGAAAGATGGAGGTGGAGAGCTGGCTAAGTTTCAAGCCCTGAAAAGCCTGGTTCACCATGCAGGCCATGGGGAGCCATTAAATGAGTTTAATCTGAGAAAAACATATTTAGTTCTTAATATTAGAATAAAGAATCTAGAGAGTATTGCTTATTGGATAAAAGCACAGGTGGGGGGCGCCTGGGTGGCTCAGTGGTTTAAAGCCTCTGCCTTCGGCTCAGGTCATGATCCCGGGGTCCTGGGATCGAGCCCCGCATCGGGCTCTCTGCTCCGCGGGGAGCCTGCTTCCTCCTCTCTCTCTGCCTGCCTCTCCACCTACTTGTGATCTCTGTCTGTCAAATAAATAAATAAAATCTTAAAAAAAAAAAACAAAAACACAGGTGGGTTTTTTTTTTTTTTTTTTTCAGTCAGATATTCGCTTTGAATACTGGCTCCTACTTATTTCACCTGTGGGTAAATCACTCCACTAGACTGTCTTGTTTGTAATATAGGATGAGGGGATCAGGCTTAGAAATGGCTAAGTAAATGGTGGTACCCATAATGTCCATGCCAAATTGGAGAAGATAAGAAGAAAGGATACTAGTTAGAGTTCAATTTAGAAATATAGCAGTGAGATGATGATGGTTCTTAGTAGGGTGGGGATGAGGACAGGTTTTTGTCCCTCCTCAGGGATATTTGACAATGTCTGGAGACACTTTTGTTTGTCACAACTGGGGGTGGGTAAAACTGACATCCAGCGGATAGAGTCCAGGGACATGGCTAAACATTCTACAATACAAGGACAGACCCCCTCCCACCCCTACCTCCCACAAGAAGAATAATCCTTCCCAGTATATCAACAGTGCCAATGTTAATAAACCTCGTTCTAAGCTAAGGTATGGAAGTGAAGATGGAATGAATGGGACAGACTGAAGCAACATTCATGAAGCTAAATCAAAAGGTCTTGGTGACTGACTTGAAGAGGATGGTACCATTAGAGGGCTGTGGTCTGAGTTGTTTCTCCTGGCACTAATTAGAATATTCTGCACACACATGGTATTCCAAAATATTTGTTGATTAAAAAAAAGAATACACGAATGAGTGAGTGAATGAATGAATGAATGAATGAAAAGCAAAATAAGATTTGAGTCTCTCTAGTTTGTTGGTTTGGGCCATTTAGGTAATAGTGGTGACAGCCTCTGCAGGGTAGGGAAGAGGAAGAGGAGGTCTTGGGAGGAAGATGGAAGGGTCAGTAATGGAATTGAGATTCCTAAGGTGAATATTTATAATGTAGATAGACCCAACCGTTTAGTTGTTCGATGTTTCAATTGTTGATTATACAAATGGGATACCATTAAAAAAAAAAAATGGAAACCCTCGTTGAGTCTGAAAATCATATTGGAGATTTATAAATTGTAACTAAGGATGAATTCAAGTTTTTATGATAGCTAGAGAAATCTATATTTTTGCATTAATTTTCTGAGGAAACCATATTTTAGAACTTCCAATGATGTGGTTTTAGGATGCTAACTATTTCCTCCCATGTCTTTCTTGCCCAACCTCACTACTTTGGCTCTGAAGCAAAGTAAAAAAAAAAAAGAAAAGAAAAGAAAAAAAAATCTACTCAAGCCATTTAAGCCCCAGAGGCAGTGGGATTACTTCTACCCTCAGATGTGGTTATTTGTCCTTCTCCACACTCATTCCTTCTACAAAGCCATTCTGTCCCCAAAGGCCCGTCTGTCATTGATCTATTATCCAGTGGCCCCTAGAACTACAGTGGAGACATTTGTCCCCAGCCTTCCTTTTGACTACACTTGGTGCCACTCAATGGCCTTGTTGAGTGGTTTCTACACCACTGGTTAAAGCATAAGGTGGCACAGATACAAGGACACTGAGGTTACTGCCGTTGCTGTTTTCACCCTTGCCACTCCACTCTGGGCATATCATTTCTCTACATACATGTCTTTTTTTTTTTTTTTAAAGATTTTATTTATTTATTTCACAGAGAGAGAGATCACAAGTAGGCAGAGAGAGAGGAGGAAGCAGGCTCCCCACTGATCAGAGAGCCCAATATGGGGCTCGATCCCAGGACTCTGAGATCATGACCCGAGCCGAAGGCAGAGGCCCCACCCACTGAGCCACCCAGGTGCCCCTCTACATACATGTCTTTAACATGAAGAGAATACCACGCTTTCTAAGACTTTTCTTACCCCCAAAGCCGCTCTGTCCTTACCCTTTACAAACCATTACCTAAAATCATTTAGGGCAGATTCCCTGGGGCCTGGGGCAGAGTGTATTTGTGAAGTTCTACACCACCATGCCGAGGAGAGAACTCAGGAAACGTAACTCTTCTTATCTCGGGCAAGAGGTCCTTCCTTGCCAGCTAAGTCAACAGACCTTACTTCAACCTTCTGTTCAAGGATATTCATTGTAGTGACCTTCACGTTCTCAGAGATCACAACAACCATATGTTCCATGGATTTTCATTATATTTTTCAGAAACTCCTTGAGTCTTAATGCAAATAGCACATGTGAGGGCCTGACATGGTATCTCAGTCTGATCAAGGTGGACACCCAGAATATGTCCCAGGCATGTCCTCTCCTGCATAAATTTTTTAATGAATGTATTTTATTTTCATATTGGTACTGAAGAGAATTTTATCTTCGGTCAGTCTGCTCTTTTTGATTCTTAAACTCAACAGAATTAGCTATTGGAAACATAGCCATAAAGACGTTGTGGATTCCGTTCTCCTTAGCTCTTGGTAGGCACCTTTAGGATACTGCATGCTGCCTAACTAGGAGGTTAGCCAGCACCTCTGAAAGGGAGTTGTGATTGGACTGAGTCCTTTCATCATAGCCTAAAATTATTTTTGGTCAGACTTTTAAATCCTAAGTCCATCCTGTGATTTCTGTGGTCCGGGGGTTTGGCAATCATGCTTTCCAAAAATATTGAGACATCAGGAAGAAGGCCCTGAAACTAGTGCAGATGTCAGCACCTTCATTTATAAGAACTCACACTGCCGTCATGGAAAACATGCTAATGCCAGAAAGAAGGAGGAGAGATTAAAGGAGTTCTAGAAGCAACAAGTCAGAGCTGGATTTCCTGGTGGTGGTGCATGCATGCACACATATAAGGATGTCAGAAACAGTTTTAAAGTGTTTTTTTGTTTTTTTTTTTTACATCTAGCAAAGGAACATTTTATCCATTTGTCAGACCTGTGAGCTCTGCTGCCTCAATTGCATTAGCTTTTTGTTCATTTTTAAGTGACTGAAATGATGGAAACAAGTTCCTTGTGAAGTCTCGCCAAAAAGCATCTGGGGAAACGGTATCTGTTCATGTATTGAATCAGAGTTCACATGACAGTATTTTCATGTCAAAACGAGTATCTCCCTGGTTATGAAGTCCTCTTCTTGTCAGCTATTAAATTGCTACCAAGGGCTATAGGTAAGGCTTTTTTTTTTCTTTCATTTTAAAATTTCTTCCACTGAAAGGAAGTAAGGAAAACAAAAGAAGACATTGATTTATACAGAAATCCTAATGTGCTACTGAGAAAATGATGTATTGTGTGGTCACATGATCGGAGTTTCTCCCATGAAGGATTAATCTGGTTCTGGGAATAGTTCTGAGAGTTTTTATATCCATTTTTGTGAAGCTTGAAGAGGCTTCAGTGTAATACCGCACCCCAAGAGGTCTGTAAAGTTGTTAAAATATTAAGAAAGACATAATTGTTAAAAGACTAGTTCTTAAATAAAATCCCTTGTGGAGTATGAAAAAATCTCCTAAAGCTACAAAGCGACAGTGTTGCATTGAGGACTGATGTAACTCAGTTCATTTAGAAAATACCATAAACAGCTTTATTATGGGAATTTGGTAAAGAAATCTTTCATTAATAGGAAATATTTGGCTCTACACTGCAAATAAAGTGATGTTTACATAATTTGTTAAGATCTTTCAGAGATTCAATATCCTCTGCTCAGCCTTAACATGAGTACTACATTAAATATATGATTTTGAAAAAAAACTTATAAAATTCAGGGGTGGGTAATGTGATTTCTCAGTTTGAGTTGTACCCTTTTGTTCTTCACTAAATTCATTTGATGTAATTAGATGAAATGGTTCAGCTCCCTACTGTAGGCTGATGTGATATAGATAGTCTTTGCTAGTAGACCTTGTTGGACAGAGATACGTTCAGATTCTGAAGCCCCAAATTCATCAAGGGGAATCTGTGTTAGATTGCCAGTGGTAGATGAGGAAAGAACATTTCAAACACATGGTTGGCATGCATGGGCTTTGACTACAAATACGGTGAAATCCTGAACCTGCTGATCTGGCCCACACCACACATGAGCCCTTACACTTCTGTTGTTCCTTGGTTTATGCCTAGACTTTGAACTAGTCCAGGTAGTCTGTTTTATCTCCTTTCCCTGAAGACAGCCCTGGTATTCATCAGTTAAAACTCCATCTGTGTTCTTGGCTCAGCTTAGAATCTTTTTTCCTGGAAAGTATGATCCCTTGGAGTCAAACGGAGGTGGTAGCGAGCCAGGGATGACCCAGAAACACTGAGCAATTTCTAGAGGTTAGAGTGTAGAGCCAAGAGTCTCTAAATCTAAGGCAAGACCATTCAGTTTAGTTTTGAGTATCAGTGAATACTGGGGTTAGCCTTTGGTACACCAGGGTTGGGTAGGGAATTAAATAAATGTCCGTGGGGATGCATGGGTGGCTCAGTTGGTTAAGCGTCGTCTGCCTTCAGCCTGGGTCGTGATTCTAGGGTCCTGGGATCTGGTCCCACATCAGGCTCCTTGCTCAGCAGGAAGTCTGCTTCTCCCTCTGCCTGCTGCTCTCACTGCTTGTACTCCCTCTCTCTCTCTCTCTCTCTCTGACAAACATCTAGGTTTTAAGAGAAATCTTATAAATAAATAAATAAACAAATAAATAGAATGAATGAATGTATGTGGACTTGGCTAAGATTTCCTTCTACTTCTGTAGCCCCCTGGACTCTGCTGGCTTCCTTTTGAATCTATAAGGGAGCCAAGATTTTATCCTGTAAGCCAAGAGAGTGGCATGATGAAATATGCACTTTGAAACGAGAAGCTAGAAGTGGCAGATCAGAAGGAAAGAAGGCTGGAACTAGGGCAGTAAAGGTCTTTAAAATGTTCCAGGTGAGAGACCAAGAAGATGGGAATAGGGGAGGAGAAGTGGTTAAAGGAGCAGTAATGGAAAATGACTCTTAAGATGCAGTGGAAGGTCCCCAAACAGGTAGAAATGGGCTTTTATTTTCTGTGCTTATCAAATGGCATGGAAGAAAAGTATGTAAGGTAGGAATGCAGGAAACCAAATATCCAATGTGGAAACAATTTCGAAGATGTCAGTAAGAGGCAGAATAACCCAAACTGTAACGAGTTTGCTAAGGCCTCCGTATGCTCTGCTTGAAACCCCAACCACGGCAGATATTAATTTTGCATCCCATAGCAGTAACTCTTCACTTTGTACACATGTGATAAAGTCCCTCCTGTAACAAACTATCCCTAAAGTATGCATCAGGGAGCTCTGTTCCTGCCTGCAGCAGCCACTCTCCCTTAGTGGATTCTACCATCTGAGATGGTGGTTCCCTAGCACGTAAAAGCATGTGATTGTTATCGTCAGTCTCCTGGCTTCATTATTACTTCACAGGATGGACTGTAGAAGATAAAGTATAAACATCCCTTTCTTTTTTTTTTTTTAAACATTTTATTTATTTATTTGACAGAGATCACAAGCAGGCAGAGAGGCAGGCAGAGAGAGAGGGAAGCAGACTCCCCACCGAGCGGAGACCCCAATGCAGGGCTCAATCCCAGGACCCCAAGATCACGACCTGAGCCGAAGGCAGAAGCTTTAACCCACTGAGCCACCCAGGCACCCCTAAACACCCCTTTCTTACTGTTCACTACCAGTCACATTTTCTCATATTCAATTTCATTCTTCCCTTCCAAGAAACCTAAATAGGAGTAGATATTGATTTTGGAAATATGTTTCCTAATGGTTAAGAAATAGCAAACAACACCCTGAAATGTAACTTTAAAAGTATATTTTATGTTCTTCCGGTAAAACAAAGATCTCTGCTTTGCCCTGTCTTTATTGTCTGCCCTAAGAGACAGATCTTTTGTGTTTAGCAGGAAAAAAATATTTTTACCATTTTATTCAGTGTGTAGAATGAATAAAACATCTAAGATTTCTTGCTCTGCCAGCCCTTTTACAGCTTAGCAGAATCAAGGGGAGAAAATTCACCTGCAATTTGGATACACAACCTGACAGGATACAGACTACAACTCACAAAAAAATTCTGATTGAAAGATTTATCTCCTAGATGAAATCCATGAAGACAAAGTGGCTGGATAAAGGGTTGGAATAGCACACAGTTGAAGCTAGTTCTTACATTTTTCATGTAATGGCATTCTTTTGTCCTTTGTATTAAATATTCTTTTTTTTTTAAGATTTTATTTATTCATTTGACAGACAAAGATCACAAGCAGGCAGAGAGGCAGGCAGAGAGAGAGAAGGGGGAAGCAGGCTCCCCGCTGAGCAGAGAGCCCGATGCGGGGCTCGATCCCAGGACCCTGAGATCATGACCTGAGCCAAAGGCAGTGGCTTTAACCCACTGAGCCACCCAGGTGCCCCATGTATTAAATATTCTAAATAGTCTCTCTATATTAATTGGTGGAATTAAAGCAAGCTAGATATTATGTGCACATGCATCATTTCTGATTGGCCCAATTTGAAAGCTTACTGGGCATGGAAAAAAAATCATCACACACACAATGCTTTCTTTCTGGGCAGTCTAAGGAGCACAAGACTGGAAACAGCAATGGGAATGTATTCTGAAAATCACAGCCTTGAATCAGCAAGCTATCGGTTTCAGAATAAAAGCACATGAGACTCAGTGTGAGGATGGGACCCCCTGTTTAACCTATGAAAAGTACATGCAACCTAAAACTTCACACCACAGTTCTCTTTAGTCACGGACAACACTTCTGATGGTGTGGTTTTCCTTGTAGGCAGATGGGGAAGAAAACCTAGATGTTTGTGTGCGGTCTTTCCTGGCTAACTCGGTCAGCTTCATGGGCTAGCCACTCAGGGCCCAGCCCTTGTTTAAAGCTCCGCTGTTGCTGAGCATGGAAAATGTTAATAATTTTTGAACAAGGAACCCTGCATTCTCCTTTTGCATGAGGCACCACGAGTTATGGAGCCAGTCCTGCTTGCTGGACCCAACATTCTGGAGCTTGGTCTTTTTGCTTTCTAATGGCAGCCCACGAAACCTTGGGAAGATTTTGTTTGCCCGTTTATTTTGTTTTGTTTTGTTTTTCTTTTGTAAAATTAGGCAGTCTCACTGTGGGAGCTAATTTTTTTTTTTTTAAAGATTTTATTTATTTCTATGTTAGAGAGAGAGAGCGAGCACAGGCAGACAGAGTGGCAGGCAGAGGCAGAGGGAGAAGCAGGCTCCCTGCCAAGCAAGGAGCCCGATGTGGGACTCGATCCCAGGACGCTGGGATCATGACCTGAGCCGAAGGCAGCTGCTTAACCAACTGAGCCACCCAGGCGTCCCTGTGGGAGCTAATTTATTGATACTTCTGGATTTGAATAACTCATGCCTCTGGATGATGGGGTATGATTCTTATTCTATTCTTCTTCTTGGAATTAGATCTCCCTTCCCTCCCCCATCCGCATACACGCAGTTTAATAACATGATCTATTAGTCACAGGGCATGATAGGAGCTAGAGATCTAAGTCAAACTTTTGTCATAAATGCAGAATACATTCCTCTGGCCTTTGTTCTTTGAGGTGGAATCTCTATGCTCGTTTATTACACTCTCTTGCTTTTTCCCTGATGGTCTTTCAATGTTTACTTGGTTATCCTTTTACGCCGCTGTCAAAACTGTGCTTCAGAAAAGCTTCACCAAAAAGAATGAAGCCAGATGTTCACAGACATTATGATTAACTTTATTTTAAACCACTTTGGAATTTTAAAATGCTTCCTGTGGAACATACTTAATTCTTTGCCTATTCCTACATCATATGAATCAGTATTAACTGAATTATAGCCTATAACCAAGAAATGATCTCTTGCATCTCTGTTGAGGGAATCCATGTTGTTAATATGGTTAATGTTTTTATGTTTTGTTTTGTTTTAGGCCACAAGATTTTTTTGCTAATTAGACATGGTTAGTTTCCCCTTATGTTGTTTTTTATTTCAATTTTTACATGTTATGATTTTTTAAAAGTTGGATATTCTAGCTTCTTCTAAAATATGGGAGGGTCTAGCATCAGTGGTTCAGCTGTCCTTAAATTAATGAGATCCCACTTATCATTTTCTTATGGGTAGCATTTTTGTGTCCTGTTTAAAAGATCTCTTAGCCTGTTCTAATCTCATGAATATATTCCCTTAATTATTATCCAGAAAATATATTATTTTATTTTTCATATTGAAATCTGTTGCATCTGGAATTCATTTTTGTATATAAGATAGTGAGGTGGGATTTAGGGTTTACTTTTATTCTTTTTTCAATTCACACAATATCACTTATTCCAGAAAAGAAAGTCAAAGAAAACTATCATTTTCACTGCTCTTGAGAACACCTTTCTCATCAATGAAGTATTTGTATATATGTGGGTTTGTTTCTCAAATATTTCTGGAATGTTTTTAATAAATTTATATATCCTTTATTCAATAATAAATTTAATTACAATAGCTGTAAATAAATTTTAGTATCTGGTGCTGTAGGTCTTCTAACTTTGCTTTTCTTCTTCAAGGTCATCATGGCTATTCTTGGTCTTCAACATTTACACATTGATTTAAATCAACTTCTCAAACTCCACAAAAATACCTGTTGAGATTTTAACTAGGAGTGCATGGAATTTATAGATCAAACTGAGAAATGACCTATCTTACATTATTTTCTAATTCATGGACATAATATATGGAACATTGATTTAGGTCTTTTAAAATTTCTTTCAATACTGTTTTTAGTTTTC
>ML099114.1:0-17112 GCA_003697995.1 Taxidea taxus jeffersonii
TTATTTAGAAGTAAAATTGTCTTCTTGTTTGAATGGAGGCTGAGAGAGCTAAACAAGATAAAGATCATCTAAAATGATTCCAAAATTTCCATTCTAAGTGATAAGGAGACTGTCCTTCATATAACAAGGTAGGGAAACAAAGTTGATTTGTGAGAGGCAAGATGGTTAATTTGTATTTTGAGCTCATTTGAAATGTAAGTGTAAGTAATTCATCTGTTTTTCAGAAAGTTATTAAGTGAATGCTATATAAAAAGTACCATATCTTAGCAATAGATATATGAAAGATAAATAAGAAAAGAAATTTCCTTTTCCAAGGAAATTTTGATGAAGTAAATGCTATCCTAGAGGTATGCAAAGGGTTCAGTTAGAGCACAGAGAACACAGGCAGGTAGGTTTACAGGAAGAGGAGAGGTCCTGGAGAGCCCTCTAGGGGAGTCAACATTTGGAGTTTCAACATCTGAGTATGAATTGTTAAGTGTTGTGTTCTAAGGCCAGGACTTTACATTTATCTTAAAGCTTATTCAAAATCACTGAAGTAGTTTTCACCAACAGTGAAAAAGTTCAGTTTTATTTCTTTGGAATATATCCCTGGTTATGCTATAAATAATTGACTGTGGGTCCAGATATCATTTGTTAACCCCAGATGCAAATGCTCACAAAATAGAATGTTTTCTTATTACTGTATACGTACTAATTATTATCACACACTCATTCAATAAGTAAACAAGTATACAGATAAATGTTTATTATTTTGAAACTATGATGAATTAAATATGTATGTTGTACAAAATAATAACGGAGTTGGAGTAATGGATTAAGACACTACTTGATCTTTAAGCGGTCTCTGAGGAGGTAAATATATGCTTAGACCTGAAAGATAAAAAAGATCTTGTCATGCACAGAGAGAAGCATATTCTAGGAAGCAGAGATAGCATATGCAAAGATCCTGAAGTTTGTTATATTTATATTGTATTTTGAAAATATTGTAATTCTTCAGATAAGGTCACTTTCCAGAAATGAGTTTTATTTGAGAGGACTTTAGAAGTTGACACAGCTCATTTATAGGCCTTGCAATGTTGCTACTTTTGAAGAAGCAAACACCCTGTCTTTCCTTTATTCTTTCTCCTCTCCAACCCTAAATTTAACTACAATAAACCACTTTTCCCAAAATTTTCAGCTTCCTGACAACTCTCAAATAAAAGAAAACAAGCTATCTTCACATTTATGTAGGAGCAGTTGATCCTTCTTCCCAAATCTTTTTGCTAATGGAATAAATTCTAGCGACTCACCAAAAAGAGGAATAAAACAAACTCACACACACAAAATCAAATTTTGCAAAAAATGTCCAGGGACTGATTTAAACCCACACATGAGAATCTCAAATGAAATGCTAAAATCTAACATTAAGAGTTCTGTCACTAACTACTATGAGGAAATAGTATCAAAATGACAGACTTTCATTATTCTAAATCTTGAGGTATTGCAAATATACCTTATATATTTTTTTTCCTTATATATTTTATTTTAATGGGTTTCTAATTTCAAATCAAAGACTTAACATCTGGGCAGAAAACTGTATATGATTACATACAAATGTTTCATTTAAATATTCCAGCTATAGGATCAAACAAATAAAATCCTACCACATAACTTTATAGTAAAAGTGAAACAACCTTAGGGAATTCTAGAATATACAGTTTTATGAGATTCCCAAAAGGGTATAATTGTGGAATAAAATACCTTTTCCATTCTTGTTTTTTAGTTCACTCATAAAATAATCAAATAATGTTAAAGATATAGCTTATATATAAAACATTCTTGACATGCCATTAAAATTTTGTTTAAGTATGTGGTCAAATAGCATGTTATAAAATGAGAGTAGTTGTGGAATAATCAAATAAGTTTGTATAACAATAGTTATAAGACCTATACTTACCAATTGATATCAGGCAGTTTCTATAATTTTTGTTTATTCTAAAATATAAAAGAAATATTTAAAAATAATGTAACTTATCATTAGATTAATATTATGAAATGTGTCCCTCCAAAATTTATATTTAAAACCCAAATGTCCAATATATCAGAATATCCACTGTGACTATATTTGGACATAGGGTCTTTAAAGTGATAATTAAGTTAAAATGAAATGATTAGGATGAGCCCTAATCCCATCTGACTGATGTCTTTTTGGTAAGAGGAGATTAGAACACACAGAGAGACACCAATGGTATGTACACACTAAAGAATGACCTTGTGAAGACTCAGAAAAAACATGGCCATCTGAAAGCCAAGTAAAGAGAACTCAGAAGAAAATAAACCTTCTGAAACCTTGATCTTGGACTTATAGCCTCCAGAACTATGAGAAAATAAATTTCTATTGTTAAGCTACTTTATCAGTGGTATTTTGTTAAGGTAGACCTAATAAATCCTTTACAAAAGGATTTTTTCCTATAAATAACAGAAACAAAAAACATGTTTCTTACAAAATACATAAATATTTCACTAAATAATTAAAAATAATCTAAGATGTTAGAATTTCATGTTTCCACTTATTTCTAGAACAGTATTTTCTCTATTATTTTGATCTTAATATAGTTAAGCAGTTAAAGAAGTTATTTTTCATAAAGATTGTGAGTAAAATAATAAAGTACAATGATAAAAAATGAAAAAAACTACATTTTTAAAAGTCAATAAACTTTATAAATAAAATATATTTGTATAATATTTTGCACATGTCAGACTTTAATTATATAGCTCACTTAGCAAATTATGCAAATCAGCAAAATCTGAAGATAACTTGACCCTCATAATTGGTAATGTATACAACATCATCAACAATCTAGAATATGCATGAAATAAGTCTCTGAAATATGTAATGCAAGCAATAAAATATGTAAAATCAAGAGCTAAAGTATATAGCTTAGTCAGTAAAATTTGGCAAGCATAATAATTAAACAATTTACTAAAGCAGCAAAATATGCAAAAAAAAAGCAAGGAATCTTATTTATTAAGCTGTAATATTGGATCATCAATAGGTAGTTTCAGATGATTTAATTGGAAAAACAAGCTGTTATAATGATCTACACTGCTCCATCAGCAAATTATGTACCTCAGTCATTGAGCTATATGAAAAATTAATTGGCTAACTATAGGATTTTATGATTGCAACAAAGGAAATTCATTGAGATACTAAAGAGTTTATGTGCATAATTTTTAAATCTTAAATGGCATCTTAGAAGTTTATGTGCATGATTCTATTAAATTCCCTTCAGACATCACCACAGACACTTTTTCAGCAAATGTTGACTGACAGATTATTGTGGGTTGCAAAATTAAATTCTTAAATAAAAATAAGTAGTAATGATACACTGCTTTGACGATTTCATATGATTATGACCTAGTAATGAGTACCAGACTGTCTCTTCCACCATATATATCCATAAACCTGAAGAGAAAACATGAAGCAACTGTTTTCAGTAACTGGATTCTAGGGAATCTAAGATGTATTCCTGATTAGATGTGAACTCATGAAGTGAGCTCCATGCCTCCATGCTCCTGCCTCTGTGGATAAGGACTATTTCCCAACAACAGAGTAGTAATCTAGGAATTAAGAAGAGCACAGAGGTTTTACTGAGCTAAGGAAACAGAAATCAGAGTACAAAACAGTTGGATCTGAGCAACAAGAAAAAAGGCGGTTGTGCAGACAGGAGAGCCCAAAAGTTGTGTGCTGCTTTCCATGAGGAATTGGGTGAGGACTGTGGTACAGATTTGCAGGGTGAGACTACAGGAATCTCACAAGAGAATAAATGCAGGAGATTTAGAAAGTAAACAGAAATACTAGGGATCAAATAGTCCTGGGTGGGTTGGGGTGGGGACATTAAGGTCCTGACAAGCAAGAGTGGAGAGACCATATTAGCACTCCATTAACATTCCTGCCTATAGCTGATTTTCTAGAAAGGTTGAGTCCTCGTAGTAAGGTCCATGCCCTAGAATAAGACCTACTCTATGCCACCCTTTAAAAGGCCTAAAACCAATTCTAAAAAGACCTGTAGGTATTTGAAATAGAGTTCTGACAACTTGTAGGGCTTTGGGAAACATGTTGGATTTTACACAAATTTATCCAACCAAACATAAAACCAAAATTACACGTTTGTTGAATAAAGCTCAGCAATTTTCAGGAGGAAGCAACAAAATATACTTTCCTTATAATGTACCATTAATGATGTCCAGCACAATTAACACATTATTAGACATGCAGAAAAACTGAAAAATGGGCATCATAGTTTTTTTTTTTTTAAAGCAAGAAAGCAGTTAATAGAAATAACTATGAGACGGCCCAGATTTGGGATTTTGCAAAAAGATGTAGAAATTGCTTTTATAAATACATGTGTAAAATTAAAAGAACATAAAATCAACAGAAGATATGACAAAAGAATCTAAATAGAGAAATGAAAATCATAGAAAAAAATGGAAAATCAAGAGTTAAAATGAAGAAAATGTCATTAATTAGGCTTCATAGCAATTTGGAAATGGCGGAAGAAAAAAAATTCAGTGAACTTAAAGATAGAGAAATAGATGGTTAATTCTCCATGAGAAGTTTTGTTACCAGTGGAATAGTCAGCACTGTGTGAATGGAGGTCTCCATTCTTGGATTCCCCATGAAAAGATTTACATGAGGATCTCTCCTGGAAAAATGTTAACTGAAGGAAAATAGCAAGCACAAAGCAGTTTATTAAAGCGGAAGTACGCTCTCAAGGTGGGAGATCGGATTCTGCCAAGGAGAACTGGCTCCTAGCTTGTTTTAAGATTGGATATTACTGGGTCCTTCCTGGGCTGTGAAAAGTTGTGACCTACAGTGGGATAGTCTCTAATGGAGGTAGTTTCTAATCATTTAAGAAACTCCTTCCGCAGGCTGGCGGGGAGAGTGTTTGACCCTGCAGAGTTTGTACTGGAACCCTCATGGCAGCCTTTCTCCATGGGTGGTGTGGGAGACTATAACTTCAATGCAAATGTAATATGATGAGTCTAGGCATTACCCTGGGACAGAAGTAAGAGGAGAGTGCATGCTCTGCGTCTGTGGCTCTTGGTCTGTCAGCCCTAAGTTCCTGGAAGCCACAAGGTCAAGATGTTGTACCACGGTACCTCACCCCCTCCTCGCTTCTAATGTGTAAGCTATTTATCACCATCCTTGACTCCAGCTCCTGCCTCTATCATTCCCCCTTCAAGGAATTGGAACTCTGCCTCAGGGCATTCCTTCCACTGCTGGTATCTAGTTTCTACCTAACAGATTGATGTGAGTATTCATACTATAGTGTCGATAAGAGGTGGTAGATGGTAATAAAACTTAGATAGGAAGTTGTAGCCACTTCAATATCAAATTGAAGTTTTGTTCTGTTGAGTGTGGAATGGCTTTGGAAGTAAAGACTGAGAAAATTTGTCCATTAAAAAAAAGAAATGCTTAGGAGACTCAAAAAATGAAGTAGGGAAGGCAAATAATTGTGAAGGACAAAAATCTGTTGCTTGGGACAAAAGCAACAGGGCTTCCCAATTCATTGACTGTTGGACAAATGAGAGTTTGAAGAGGACTCTAAGAAGTAAAGACTTAAATATCCTAAACTGACTAACAGGATATGTGGAGAAATAATTTATAAATTTATTTAACCGGTATTTATCAAATATTGACCAGATACTGTTTATTGATGTTGGAGATATAGCAGTAAATAACATAGTCAGAAATTCCTGCCTTTACGGAGACTATATATGGTAGAAAAAGAATACATAAACAAATGAATCATCATAGTTTGTAATACTAACACATTTAAATAATAATTATAATAATTATAAATTATAATATGACTAATATTAACATCTTACACTTAGAAGCCTATTTCAAAATATGGAGATACTTCTGTTTTTCTTATTCTAACTTAAAAAATGTGAGAGAGGTTTTTAATTTTTTTCTAAAAAATCTATATTTTGGAATTGTAGACAGTTGCAGGAGCACATGTCCTAAAATTAGATGACTGAACCCAAATTTTAGTGCCTTGAAAGATCAGACTTTTAGAGTAGTATGTTGGTAATGCAGGATACTTTGTGTAGCTTAAAACATACCTAAATGAATGACTCTAGAAATGAAGATTCAATCTTAGTAAATTAGCAGAATGACTACAAGTTTCTTTAACTCCATTGTTTCTCTCTCCCTTAAAGCTATTAACCTGTTCAGAAAGTCCTCATAATATCAAAGTCATTGAGTTAGAACTGGAAGCAAGAAAATTTAACAGGAGGTAGAAAAAGAATTCAGTAAGAGAATGCTAGTGCAGAAGAGAATAATCCTCAAAGCTCCTGGTTTAGCTAACTGAAAAGCACTTTCACTTATGCTTTGGAATATGACTGTGACATTATGGAGACAATTTCTGGTAACCCATGTAACTGATTTATCACAAATATTTGGCAAATTTGGAATTCTTGTTTCATATTTTGATCAACATAGTTTGGCCTACAAAAATATGTGTTGAATACAATTTCAAAAAATTATCATACAACAAAACTTCCATAATGGGAAAATAATGATGAACATAATTATACTTAAAATGAGTAAAACGTAGGTCAGGGTGCTGTACTCAGATCATTTTTATGAGTCTTTGTTCTCCTCACATAAGTTTTGCACTAGAATGTAATAGAGTGTTAATAAGGATGACTAAGCACCAATTCTATTATATATTCAGAGAAGGAATTAAATAATAGGTTTTACTGTTGTTTAGTTTTACTCATTTATGTTTTGTTTATAGAGTTATAATTATTGGAATATGATATAAATTGAATTTTCTTCTATAGGGAAAAATGTTAATTGTCTACCCAAAGATATAGTTGTTGATGGCTTCCCATGGTAAGTTGAAAACATATTAACCAGTTTATTTTGTGGAGTGGGAAAACAAAACAAAACACACAATGGAATCATTTGCTCTGAAAAATTATTAGGGCTATAAGAAAATTCTCCAATCCACTTCTATCTGAGCTCTTGTATAGAATCAACAAAGATGGATTACTGATGCATGCTCTGTGACTCTAAAATGTGAAAGTGTTGTTAATTGATACTTGAGCATATTACCAATGTCTATTCAACAGTGAATGCTAAATAAATGATATTGCCACTATTTGCTGAGATTTATGAATCTGAATTTTCAGTTGCTTGGCCTTAGATAAAGTTACTTAACTTTTCTAGATATCACTGCATACCTTTGAAAAAGACAAAGTGAAACAAATCACAGGGCAAAAGACACTTAGGTTGCAGAGTTTTGTGATTATGAGCAATAATGTAAGAATTCCAACACATTAATTGACTTTCAATAAGGAAAAGTCCTATCTTCTTGTTTCTTGTAAGCAGAGTGGTGTGGTAGTAGAGAAGGAGGACTTCTAATTTCAGTTCTAAAACCAGTATGACTTTGTGTGGCATTCACTTAACTTTTCTGAGCCTTTATTTTGTCATATTAAAAGAAGAAGTAATACTTAAGCTTTAGGATTTTAGATATATAATTTTGCCATTCTCAACTGCAATTCCTTTATGTTTAAAATAAAAATGGTTTCACTAAGTTTGGTAGATATTTCTGTGAATCAAATTTGAGGTTACACATATATAATTATAAATGTGCATATATAATTTATATGTGAACATATCAAACATATTATGTATGCAATATTTAATACAATATTAAGAATATATAAGTATGTAGTAGATGGGATTTTTTATGTGTTTTTCTTTTTTTAATTTTGACTTTCACACTGATACAAATACATTTTGGAGTAAGAAAGCTAGAGAATGTGATGATATATATTTTTTTCATGTCAGGTTTCAGAAAATATTGAATTTTAAGACATACCCAGAAGTTTTCAGTCTCCTAGAATTCTAATAATATGTCAGAAAAATAAAAAAAATTCTTGTACAATCATTTGTATGCCTCAAAACACAGCCTTAGATAATATTGATATGATGGATTTTGATGAAAAGACATTGATAAGAGTGAAGGATTTGAAGAATAAAGCTGATTTATAGTAATCTTTATACACTTTTAGATTGCAGTTCTGTCTGTGGGATGTTTCTGTTTAGAAGTCTTCTTAATATGGGACTGTCAAATTCAAAGTAAGACATTCTTCTTCAAATCATCTTAGTGACTAAATGAGTAATCATCTCAGAAAAAAGATGAGAACTACCAAATTTTGTTACTGAATCCAAAGGAAATAATTTCATACTGACTTTCAGAGTAAACATAGCTAACCATCACTCTGCTTAGAATGTCTCCTGTTACTTTTAATTTTCTTATTCCAAATACAGGGCAACTCAGTTGCAATGATGTCACATTTTTTCTGACATAGAAAATTAATACATAATGCTGAATCTTAGGAGTGAAATAAAACTGGATTTTTCATTCTATATCATACTGTAGCATTGAGTGGAAAATTCCTATGTTGTTAAAGAATTTTATAATATAACAACAAAAATATAGTGCCCTAATTCTTACTTTAAGTGTCCAGTGAAGAGAATAATTTACTGTATGCATGATATTTTAATTTATAATCACCTATTATTATTTGTGTCTGCTTAATATATCCTCCTAAAATCTTCAGTAGAGAAGCAAAATGAGAAGAGTAAGATGTTTTGAAAAGTATTCTGTTTTAGAAGTTGAATGAGGTTGGTGGACTAAAGTTACAAAGGTCTGATAACCTTGCTTAATGATGGTGATAAAACCATCATAAATACTGTAGAAGGGTCTATATAAATGCAAAACAATGGCTGCAGTAGTGACAGGAGAAAAAAGCTGAATATACCTTTTACTTTAATTTTTTATGTATTTTTATATTTTTATATTTATATGTATTTTAATTTTTATGTCAGTTCTTGACTGACTTGACAATGCTACAGCATTGCAGTATCTGGCTCTCTTTAACCCTGTTGGTATCAACACCCTTGTGTATTGATGCTTACATGGCACACAGTTAATAAAAGGTCTACCACTCTATTATGCTGTTAACACGGATCTTCAGAGAGTCTATGGCCACCTATTAACCCTGAGCTATTTTTTAAAAATATTTTATATTTATTTGTCAGAGGAAGAGTGTGCAAGCATGCACACACGTCTGAGCACACAAGCAGTGGGGAGTGTCAGGCAGAGAGAGAAATAGGCTCCCCGCTGAGCAAGGAGCCCAATGTGGGACTCGATCCCAGGATATCATGACCTGAGCCAAAGGCAGACGCTTAACCGACTGAGCCCCCGGGAGTCCCCTTTTTTGTAGTTTTAAATAATGGAAATATTCGGAAAGAAAAATGCAATTGATGTCATCATTGCTCCAGCCTCTTAAATGCCAGGGCTGTTATGACTCCATCTGGTAAGCTGCTGAAAATACAGTGAGATAGAAAAGTGTAGCTCTGCTATTGATTGAGGGATAAAGATCATTTAGACTGACCTCAAAAAACGCAACACAATTTGGAAAACACAGGACCTATTAGATATTAACACTATTTTTTTGGTTTTCTATAAGACAGCAGCAATAACAAATTTTGCAAGTATATTCATAACCAAACTTCAGTGGCATTTATTTTCTTTGCACTTGTTAAAAATACAATACTTAAATGAAATTTGTCCAGTTGTCAGGGTTTATGTTCCGAAATTGTGTTAAAAAATCATCTAACTGATGTAACATGGTGCTACCATTCCTTTAATTGTCTGGCTTATTACAATGATTGGCCTCCTTTTCATCTAGCTCCTACATGGTGCTGTTTAAAAACTACTGCCTTTCTAACGGAGAAATGACCTTTGATTCTTGTTGCAATAACTGAAAAGATCATTTTTAAAAGTATGGGGTTTTGATTAATTTTTAAAATGTCAATTATAGTACTGGATATGAAGGACTAAGTTCTTTCTCTTTGGCTATGCAGATATCACTGTGTTCTCCAAATTTATAAAAACTGCAAATCACAGCAATCCACATCCTTATTATTTTCTGAAAAAAAATTGATTTTGCATAGAAAGCAGAAATGAAAATTATACCCAAATGAGAAATATACGCAGAGATGAAAATTATACCCAAACGAGAAATATACTTTTCAAATGATTAGTTCTGCATCTCTGGTTCCATTTGGAATGATTTTGCTTATTACTAGCTTCGGTAATCCCAAGAGATGCATTGGATGCTGAGCAAACCTGGGACCCCAGGTATAGCAAAATGACACAATTAAATAAGGTCATATTTGACCTTGAAAAAATAAGGTCAGCAGACATTTATACACGTTGGTCACAATATCATGTTGTGTAACTTCTGCCTTTAGCACAATGGGTGGTGAGTATGGTCTCCAACGGTATTCTATAGGTGAATGTGTGTATAAAGTGTAAGAGCTATGGCTTTCAGATTAGTTCTTGCTTCTTGACGGAAAAGGGGCCTTTCAACACACTCCAAGATTCTCAATTGTTAACTTTTTATTTTTGACAATTGCTCACCCAAAATTTATTCAAGGGAAAAGAACACCATGCTTTTCCTTATTACAATCCCTGTAGGATCCAGGCAGGAAGGAGTCTCGGATATTCAGTGACTTTTTCCCCCAGTGTGACTTAAAATTGCTTAGCTGATTACAATATGTGTCAACAAAACCCTTAGAAGCCTATGCTACCAAAGCCATTGTTTGAAGCTTACTAGTTTGAAGTTATCTTGAAAAAGGTAGCAAGTATAGAATGAGCAGGCAAAGCTGGTAGCATGGTAAGTCAGGCCAAAGAATCCCCTAAAAAAGAAAATAACAATAAAATGGGAGGGAATAAGACTGTCCAAGAAGATCATCTATACTAATATTTTTTAACTGTCATTCCTGTTTCTGAATCTCATAACTTTATGTCCTAAATGCTGAAATTCACCTTCTAATGGGTTTGTCATGGAACTGCCTCCTGCAGTTTACCTCATCTTCATGGAATTGACACATTTGAATTTTTCATTTCTTTTCTGTTATCTATTTGACAAGAATTCAGGCGAAGGTCTTTCTTTAAAATTGGTCCATCATGAAAGTCCAAGTATCTCAGGTTAGAAAACCTGTAATCATTTGAAACATACATGTCCTTTACCTTCTGCTATCACCAGAGATGGTTATGCTATTTAATTTTTTCTAAATAATATTGGATTCCACTTCTCTAGACATTCTACTTTTCTACCACCATGTTCTAGTCATGTTAGCGCTGCTTACATATCTTTGCTGCAATTAATCCTATAAATATAATTTTGTCTATAATTGTGTAAATAAAAATGAATTTCAAAGTATACTGTTAATCATGTTAATATCATAGAGTTATTAATAGGTCTAACATATCTAGACTACTTAATCTGTAGAAAATGGTCCAAACTCATATGAAGGTACATATTTTACCATGTTGTCAGATATTATTGACATTTTAGACAACCTAAGAGAATGGCTAATAATACCTCAGTGCATTTTAAAATTTACCAAATTGGAGACTGATGTTATCAATCAGAGATTCTCCACATTTTCGACACAGAGAAAAGTACTTAACTTCACAGTTATGTGTCCCTATTCCTCAGAGTCATTGACATTTTAGTGTCCATTTGATGGAAAATGGTTACTCTGACTTCAGCAGTAAAATTTAATACATTTGAATTTTCCTATAGACATTTAAAAAATACAAAAGATCCAAAGACATATTGTTTGTTCTACGGGTAGTTGGCATACATATACATATATATTCATGGACTCTTTTTTTTTTTTTTTTGACAGAGAGAGAGATCACAAGTAGGCAGAAAAGCAGGCAGAGAGAGAGGAGGAAGCAGGCTCCCTGCTGAGCAGAGAGCCCGATGTGGGGCTCGATCCCAGGACCCTAGCTAGGATCATGACCTGAGCGGAAGGCAGAGGCTTTAACCCACTGAGCCATCCAGGCACCCTGATTCATGGACTCTTAATATAGCCTTCACCCTATTTTATGATTCTATGCCTTAACAATAAAGAAAGTAGGTCACTTTTTTAAAATTACAGCTCAAGTTAACTCTCTCTCTCTCTCTCTCACACACACACACACACACACACACTTATCCACACTCCTGTTTTTGCTTGACCATTTCCACTAGCACTTTAGTTCTCAGCTATGGAAAATTTCTGTAGGTCTTCTTTGAGTTTCTACAGGAATTTGTCTCTCCATTACTGGACTTCGCACTTCCCCAAGACCCAAGGCAATACTACAATAAAATGTGTTTTTATCTATTTCTTACAGAAATTATGAGCATTTTAATGTTAAGACTTCATCAACACAATTGTATTGTTTATAACATATATTAAATGAAACAATGAATGAATGAACTACTCTCCCAGGTGTGACTATTCCACTACTGGAATATTAATAGGTGCACCTCCAGTTTGAAACTTATAAAAGTGATCTTTCTCTTTCCCACTACCCAATTTATAAGCTATATATAAAATTAATTTTAGACTTGTTTCATCTTTCAGGTCTATATGGTTCTGAAGGGATTGCAATATACTACTCCAAAATATGCATATTGTTTGGCATATTGATTGCTCTGAATTAAAGATACTTAAGCAATAGCCAGTGCAAGAACACTCTGAACCACATTTGTCCCCCTGAAAACAGGAAAAAATTCTCCAAGTGAAGGATATCCTTCCTGTATCTGGAGAGCAGAAGGTATGGTTATTTCCACAGATAGAGAATTCAGGGCTGAGATGACTATATAAACAAACCTTGCTACTTCTTCACTAGTTACCCCCAATCCAAACCCCTTTGTTTGACAAATTAAATTTGTCTCTCTCCTGTTAATCTGTTTTATGTCAATGTAATTATTAGACCAGCCAAAGAACTTAGAATATTTTCAGTATATTCTTTTAGTATGTTCCTTTTTTTTTTTTTTTGTAGTAACTTATTCATCCTAGTGCAAACTGGCAGTAGAGCATACTTTCTTACCCACTTTTTCATCAATAGTAATAAAATGTTCACTAAGTTAGCCACACTTGAGGATGTATTGTGTGGTTATGGAAATTAATGAAATTAACTCTTTTACTAAGCACCACATGTTAATCCACTAAGCCTACCTGAAATTCAGAGATTATCCCTTGAAGTTCACATTATGTATTATATTTATACTGATTCAAGAGGAGAGAACATTCACTTATTCATTTGGCTGTTAAACTACATCTAATCATGAGAACTCTAATCTAGAGAAGTCAGAAAAATATGACAAAATAATGAGTTTTCATTCATTCTTTTTTGTTTATTTTTTACATATTTCATAGACCATAATGTTGAAATGGTCCATTAGTTTTCATTTTCTTTAATATTTTCTTGGTAGGAAAAATGAAACACAAATACTCAGAGTATATAAAATTCATATCTTTAAAAATTAACACATCAGCTTAAATATATTACCAAAACAGCTGCTCTTTTGAATATATTGTCTCATGATTATTCAAAGGATAGTCATGCTAAGGAATGCTAGTCATCTTTCATAATATAGCCGTGTTTCACATGTATGAATTAATGATTTTCTAAATGGCAACTTCAAAAAAATTCTATGTATTTAGTATATATTTCCTATGTTAAAAGCTTCTTTCAAGATAACTTCAAATTTAATTTTCATAAGTTCCAAGTCTTGATATTCAGCACATTAGTGCACAATTAAAATTAAATAGGTCTGTGGAAAAATGAAAACACCTTATTAAACTTTTCTCCTTGTTCTGATTGAACTACTTCAAGATATAATCAGGTAAAAAAAGAAGTTTGTCATGTTTATTATATCTTTACCTAACATTATATTCAAAGAGATTTTAGGAAACTAAAGAAACTAAATTCTAGGGTTTTTTTTTTTTAATTTTATTTTTTACTCTCTGTCCAAATTTAAGAAAGATGGCAGCAGAGTAGGAGGACCTTAGCCTCATCTCATCCATGAACCCAACTAGATAACTATCAAATCATGCTAAATACCCCAGAAATAGGCCTGATGACTGATGAAACAAACTCCACAACTAATGGGAGAGAAGGCCCATAAAAGAAGGTGGTAAGTGCAAAGATGGTGTTTAAAGGAGAAACAGATCACAGGTATTGTGGAGGGTAGAGAGCCATGGTCTCAGAGAAAAGTGAGAGAGAGAGGAGCACACAGATGAACTCACAGGGAAAACATTTCCACAAAGCCATTGGCTTGGGAAATGAGTTCTTATAAGCAGTGGAGCTTAAAGCCTGCAGCTTTTTTTCCCCCTTTTTAAGAAGATTTATTTATTTATTTATTTATTTATTTGAGATAGAATGAGAGAGAAAACAAGCAGGGGGAAGGGGCAGAGGGAGAAGCAGGTCCCCCATTGAGCAGGGAGCCTGATGAAGGTCTTGATCCCAGGATCCTGGAATCATGACCTGAGCTGAAGTTAGACACTTAACCAACTGAGCTAGCCAGGTGCCTCAAAACCTGTAATTATAAGAGTCATCTGGTTTGGCAGGGATTAAAAACTGAAGGGTATTCCCTGCTTCTGGAGAAAAGGCAGGCAAACAGTCTGGGGGGCAGACAGCATGGAAACAGTGGTCTAAACAATGCCTGGGGCACACAGTGGGGAGATTATTCATAAGTCTTGGAGTGCGTCTCTAGGAGTCAAAATTCACTGGCTGCCTAACCTGCTTACAGCAACCCACTGTCCTCCACCCTGTGCTCCTCTGGAACTGGCCTTTATGGTCAAGCTTCCCTCAGTCCTAGCATGGCAGGTCTTTCCCCGGAATACCAACATAAACACCTGCCCACACCACATCTCCCAAATAAATAGTTCTGCATAGCCTCATTTCTGGTGGAGTTGGTGCCAGGTCTCATTTCACAAGCAGACTGAAGCAAACCTAGTTAAACTACCACATTCAGGCCAGGGACCAAACACTGCCAACAGCAGGCAAGGAGAGCCTCTGCAAATGACTGGCCTGAAGGTTAGAGCAACTGAAACACAACAGAAGAGCATATACAACACACACCAGAGGCACTCCCTAATAAGAGCCAAGCCCTGGACACTACATGACCTTTTTTTAACAAAACCATTGCTTTTAGAGCAGGATATATAACTGACTTTTCTAACACAGAGAAGGCAGAGATTTAGACAAAATGCCAATATGGGGAAATTTGTCCCAAATGAAAGAACAAGCTAAGACCATGACCAGAAATCTAAGCAAAACAGATGTAAATAACATGTCTAGTGGAGAATTTAAAGCACCAATCATATGCATAAGGATACACACTGGGCTTGAGAAAAGAATAGCAGTGATCAGTGACACCCTTACCACAGAGATAAAAAGGTTAAAAAAGAATAAGAGGTGAAGAATGCAATAAACATGATTGGAAACAGGCTTAATGCAATGAACAGCAAGCTGGAAGAAGCAGAGGAATGAATTAATGACTTAGAAGATAAAATAAGGAAAAATAATGAAGCTGAACAAAAGAGAGAAAGAAGAATTATGTAACAGGAGAATAGACTTAGGAAACTCAGTGACTCTATCAAACATAATATTTGTAATATAGGAGTCCTGGAAGAAGAGAGAGAAAATGGGGCAGAAAATTATTTCAAGAAATAATACCAGAAAACTTCCCTAATGTGAGGAAGGAAACAGACATTCAAATCGAGTAGAATGCCCAATAAGATAAACAAAAGCAAGCCAACACCAAGACATATTGCAATTAAATTTGCAAAATTTAGTGATAAAGGAAAAGTCTTAAAAACAGCAAGACAAAAAGTCCTTAATTTACAAGGGAAAACCCATAAGGCTAGCTGGAGATTTCTCAACAGGAATTTGGCAAGCCAGGAGGGAGTGGCATGACATATTCAAAATGTTGAATGGAAAAGAAAAAAAAAAAATCTCTATCCAGCAAGAGTCAAATACCAGCAAGACTCTCATTCAGAAATGAAGAGTTTCCCAGACAAACATAAGCTAAAGGAGTTCATGACCAGTAAACCAGACCTAGAAGAGGACTCTGAGGAGAAAGGAAAGACCAGAAGTGACGAAGACAAAAAAGAATAAAAAAAAGAAAATCTCCAGAACCAACAAAACAATAATAAAATGGCAATAAATATATAGCTATCGATAATTACTTAATTTAAATGGACTAAACACTTTAGTCAAAAGGCATAGGGTGTCAGTATGGATTAAAAAAAAAAAAAAGACCCATCTATATGTTGCCTATAAGAGACTCATTTTAGACCTAAAGACATCTGCAGATTAAAAGTGAAGGAATGGAGAAACAATTTTATGCAAATGGTTGTCAAAAAAAAAAAAAGCCAGACTAGCAATACTTACATTGAACAAACTAAACTTTTTTTTTTCTTACATTGTTTTTATCCTGTTTTTGTATGAGGGTAGTACTGGCCTCATGGAGTGATTTTGAATGTGTTCCCTCTATTCCATTGTTTTTAAGATTTTGATAAAGATTGTCATTGGTTATTTTTTTTTTTAATATTTGGTAGAATTCACCAATGAAACAAGATGGTCTTGGGCTCTTCTGTGATGAGATATTTTTGATTTTGAATTCAACTTTCATTATTGTTATGGTCTAAGAAGATTTCCTATTTCTTAGATTCAAGATTCATGATTCAACCATGGTAATGTGTGCATTTTGAGGAATTGTCTTTTTTATTTTCTAACTTATCTGATCTGTTGGCATGTAATTGTTTATAGTAATCTACTATCACACTATGTATTTCTGTGGTTATCTGTTGTATTGTTTTCTCTTCCATTTCTCATTTTGTTTTTTGAGGCTTCTCCCTTTTTTTCTTAGTTAGCTTTGACAATTTTGTTTGTTTGTTTGTTTGTTTATTTATTTCAAGATACTGGTCACTACTTTCAGTGTTATGTTATTGCTTATTCTGGTCCCTATTTTATTTTTTCCTGATTTCTCTTTGTTATTTCCTTCCTCTACTAAATGTCAGCTAAGTTTCTTCTTTTTTTAGTTCCCTGAGGTGTAATGTTGTTTATTTTATCTTTAAAAAAATATATATATATCTAAATATATAAAATATAAATAAAATTACATATATATACATGTATGTGTGTGTGTATATATATATATACATGTATATATATGTGTGTATATATATATATA
>RCUC01118044.1:0-28561 GCA_003697995.1 Taxidea taxus jeffersonii
CCCAGGCCTTAGACCAACTGCTACATGCTGTCCCTCAGCCAACATCACCAGTCTGCATCAGAGAAAGGTCAGGCCTACGGGAGGACCCACTTCCTAGGCTCAAGTAAAACTAGACACTGTCCAGGTTCTGTAAGAGCTATTTTCCATATAACCACAAAAGCTTGGTTACATGATTCAATATTTCAGGGTTTCTAAGAAAATGATTCTGCTCTCAGAGATACTTTTCAGCATGGCTGAAATAAGATTTTTCTGTGTTTTACATCTCTAGGTGTTGGCACAGTGAGGACACAAACATGAGATACTACAGAATGCCTTCTTTTAGTGAAAATCATGTTAACTGTTAATCATTCCCTGGGAAATTGGGGACCAGCAGTGGGAGGCTGGGGTTTGAAGTATATTTAAAGTTTTAAGAAATATCCAATCTTAGACCCAGATAGGTTCTGGGAACTAAAGAAAATGGCTCTATATAGAAAAGATTGTGTATAGCAGTGTTCTCTAACATGAAAATACCAATCAACATGTCTTACAATGAGGAAGTGGACCAACTGAATTTAAGGGTAGCCACTCACTGGACTCAGTTGAGCATTATCCTGCAGGAGATTTCACATTCTCTGAGTGTGCAGTGTCAGGCTGTGGATAATTTATTTAAATATCCTTCTATATCTATCTAGCTATGTAGCAATATATGTAGCAGTATGGGGTATGTATGTATGTATGTATGTATGTATGTATGTATGAAAAAAAACATACACACACACATGTTTAAAGATCTAACATTTATTTTGATCTATGTAATCTACCTAGTATTTTAAACATTAAAAAACAATCCTTTCAAAATGCTAAAAGTAGCTGTAGCTGTGTTCAGGTAGTAAGACTGTGAATCTTTAAAGTTTTTTTTTTTTTCTTCCTATTCCAATGTTTTGGAATACATCTCTATTACTTTAGTAAGAAAAATCATTTAATTATAAACTACTCTCAAGATTCTGCACAATGAAAAAACATTGTGTTTTAGATTTTTGTTTGTTCTTGGAGTTGTTGTTGTTTTTTTTTTTTTTTTTTTTAAGAGAGAGAGAGAGAGAGTGAGCATGCACACACATAAACTGGATGGGAGAGGAGCAGAGGGAAAGAGAGAATCTTCAACAGGCTCCATGCCGGGTCCAAAGCCCAACTTGAGGCTCAATATCATGACCCTGAGACCATGACCTGAGCTGAAATCAAGAGATAGGCACTTCACCAACTTAGCCACCCAGGTGTCCCATATTTTAGTTGTTTATAGGAAAGTTTCCTCAGCACCCCCCCTATTAGTTTTTGATTGAAAAGAGATGCTGTAAAGATACAAATGGATGTTACATCTCTAAATTATTCACAGCACTCCTTTCTCTGCTTTTAAAAAGAATGAATCGTGAATTCCAATTACTTCAAATCTACCCTCAAGAAAGTAAATAAGAATCAACTGAAAGAGGCAAACAAATGAAGAAAAGTGGAAGGATTTCTTAAGCTTGGCAGCAGATGGTTTTAATTCTGCTCTGGGCACCCAAGTGTGGCAAGGAGTCTAAAGTGAGACTACCAAGAATTTATGCAAGGCCCTCTTTGTGTGTCCCTGGGCTAAAACTCTTTGCAAGATAGTGTCCCCACTGGCAGTGGCATGGCTTCAGCCTGGCTCCCCAGGGCATCCCAATAGCTATGGTTGGAATCAGTCTCTGGTTGCAAGGGAGGTCATCTAATTGAACATAAGAATTCACTCCAAATGCCTCTCAATATCTTGAGCACATTCAGGATTAAGGAGCTCCTATCTTTGGAGATAATAAGGAATGTCATTTGACATCTCTAATTCCTAGATTATTACTTGCACTGATTCTGTGTTCTTGATTCATGCACCCATATTGTACTCAAGTACCCTCTGAATTCCAAAGTCAACATCCTCCACTAATTCACATTGGAAAATTACGAATCTGCTTTTGGATCTTCTGCCAGAAGTTCTACTATGAAATCCAAGTAAAGAGGTTGGTCTGACAGAAAGCATATCACTGATAATTATGACTAACACTTATCTCACATGAAGTATCTCTCAGGTGCTCTTCTGAGACTTTGTATATGGTCTTCAAACATCCTTACAGCAGATTATTTTATTACTCCCATTTTACATCTGCAGGCACCCTGCCCGAGATGACATTGCCAGTAAAGAACGGAGCCAATATTCAAGCCTATGCACCTGGCTCAGACCTACTGACTCTCAGTGTTGAAGGGGTAGGGGACAGAGTCCACCCAGGGTAGTGTTCACAAAGTAGAAAGCAGTTCAGGGAATCTTCTGTTGAGGAACATGCCAGAGTCTTAGAATTAGCTTCCCCAGAAAGGTTCCCCAGAAAAAGAATTAGGTGGAACAATAGAGAAGGGTTGAGACCAGTAGGTTAGAGAAATCTGCATTTGAAAGGCAGACGAATATATTAAAAAGAGTTTAAAAAAAGAATATAGAGCCAGCAAAGGAAAACCAAAAGCACCTGCTATCCTCAGAGTAAATGGATTTCAATCATGTAACCCATTTGGGGGCAATCATAAAAATGCCTAGTGCATGGCTTTACTTTAGAAAGAAGATAAAAAACAGGATTTTCATCATCTTTATTTGCCATCTGGACAGGCAAGTTCAGTTCGCTGACCTCAAATTTTGAGTAGCTGAGAAATAGACAGAAACAACATTTTATGAAGCTAAAACAGGCTACATTTATCCAGGCATACTCAGAAGAAGTTATGACATTTAGACATTAAGACATTCTAGAAAATGACCACTACATTGTAATAAGGCAAAATATTACAGAGGGAATTGGAAATGTACTTTAAGTCACTAGTGTGATGGATGACCTGATGGGAGCCCCCAAACTCAGTATATATGGGTATGTTTGTGTCCCCCAGGGCCTTCTGAGAATCCACCTTGAAAATAACATCTTTTACCAGACTCCTTTTCTGAATACTTTAAAACTGAAAATCAGTATCCACTTAGTCACTGTGCCTTAATCTTGCAAAACAAACAAAAAAGATTGTTGCTTTTTGTTTGTCTGGGTTTTTGTTTATTTATTTGTTTTATAACCTCCTCTACTCTTTTTAAAACCATGTGGTCATTGGTTTTGTGATTTAAATATATAAAGTACAGTAACATAAACTAACATTGCACCAGGAATTAACTGGTCTTCAGCCTCTTCCTCAAGCAAATGGGAAGAAAAGGAGGTTTCCCCTCTACAGAGCATATTGGGAGCAGAGCAAGTGTGTAAAAATGAAAGTCATGAAGAAAGGAAAAGAATCACTTTTCTGCATGTTTCAGAAGACAAATATTCCTGGAATACTTTATATGATGTTAATCATCTATTGAATAAAAGACTTCATCTATTTAGAACATATTCTAATTCCCTTTAATTAATCCTGAAAGTCTGGATGTAGTCTGGATGTAGTCTCTATGTGCACCTCAAAATTTATTGAGTAAAGGATAGAGAGAAAAAAGGGAAGAAAAGGATAGAGAGAAAAAAAGGAAGAAAGAAAAAATAATTCTAATTTCAACCAATTGAAAAGTTCAATAAAGCCTTGCATATAAAGTATTGTCAGTTTAAAAGTTTGAACACAATTCCTGATCTGTGATTTTTTTTTAATTTTTTAAAAATTTATTGACAGAGACATCACAGGCAGGCAGAGAGGGAGGCAGAGAGAGAGAGAGAGAGAGAGAGAGAGAGAGATGGGAAAGCAGGCTCCCTACCTAGCAGAGAGCCTGATGTGGGGCTCGATCCCAGGACCCTGGGATCATGACCTGGGCCGAAGGCAGAGGCTTTAGCCCATTGAGCCACCCAGGCGCCCTGATCTGTGATTTTTGATGACGGATCAATGATGGCAACAAACACCCACTCCTACTACCATGTAGTAAAACAGCCATATTCCTCAATTGTTGCTGAATGTATAACCAGAAATAGTTCTTGGGAGAAACATTTGCACAAGTCATAGCAAACAGACTTGAATCTAATGATGCATTTCTGAAAATCTATTTTAAGTAAATTGTATTACTTGTAGGAAGATGTTTTTAAACAACACGAGGAAGGAAGAGACACCGTTTTCCAGCCAGCAGGAGCCTGGGGGATACAGTCTGCAGGGTGGTGACCTGTGGAGACTGGGGGTGGACAACTGTGGGATCAGATAGCAGGTTTCCAGGGCCATGGGATCCACAGCCATGAGCACATCCATCATCTTGTTCCTCCTTACTCTATCCTATCACCTGCTGTGACAGCTATGTGTGGGGTAGGAAGGCACAGAACCACTGGAGATAATTTCACCTCCACAATTCAGAGGCCAGAAAGGACAAATCTTCTCACCCAGACCTTGTATGACTAATACTGGGGAAGAGGTTTTGCCTTAATTGGACTCTACTTATCTCTTGGGCAATTATGGTGGCCTGGGAGAACCAGCCATTGCCCCAGAGGGAAATCCATGCCCACCCCCAGGCAAGAAGGACTATTTAGGTGAAAACAATCACTACTCACCATGTGTGGAGCAATGCCATCCATTTGGAATAGAAAAAGAAAAAAAAAAAAATATATATATATACATATATATATATATATATGGTACATGGTTCCCCTGGGCCCCTATGTTCCCTTCAGGAACTTGAAATCTAGAGGGAAGAAATGAAAATCAAGAAAGGAGCAAGTCCAGGGAAGATTTCAGAATCTCAGGGCAGAGTTAGGGCTTGAACTGTAGCCCAAAGGAGAAGGCCCAGGTTAGAGCAGAACATAGATAAATTGAGAGACTGGCAGAGAGAATGCCACCTAAGGTCCTCAGGGGCAAGAGGAAACCACAGGGTTTGTGTTCATTAGTTGTTACTTCAGTAGTTAGAATAATAGTAGTTGACTTTCTCTCTCTGTGTTAATGTGAATAGACATAAAACATGTATCATACTGTTAAGGCAGAGAAATGGAGACTATTTTGGAAGGTGACCTGTTCAAGGTCACCCACCTGTTAACATCAGTCCCAGCCATTCAAACCCAATGATGACTGCTTCCTGAGTCCTCTGCTAAATCCTTTTCCGTTCTGTAAAAAAAGCAAGATAAAAGAGTTGCATTACGACCCTCAGAGCTTGGCCTCGGAGTTGATAGAGGGCTTAATAGAGTTGAGAGGACACATTCAGGCTGGGCTGTCACATTCAACGGAGTCAGACAGACAGAAACTGAGTAGCAATGAGGAAATGCAGGGCATGGCTGCCCTGGGATGTGAGCATTCATCACTGCTGTGCAAGATCAGAATGTGCCACCCCAAATATGCCACAAGGGCTGTGGATTATTTTAAGCTGAAGGCCACTGAGATTCCATAGGTACAGCAAGAAGCCTTCTCAGAGCATCCCTTATCTGACTAAGAGCATGAACTTCTGAGAAATGAGGACTGCCATACATCCACTCTTCTAGAGGAGTTTGGACTAAGATTGGACTACATAAACATTACTAAATAACTCTTATCTTCCATTGGTTTTCTTATATATTTACCCTCTCACAATTTACCATCCTAGAACCTCAAAACCCTTTTCCCTTGATGTATCACTTCTACAGAAATGTATTGCCCTTTGTTAAAATGGTTTATAAATGTCCAGGTCCGCCTGTCTCTTTGGGGTTTTTATGTTGTGTCTGTGAGGCCTACCACATGCATATGAAATAAGCATTTTTCTCCTGTTAATCTGTCCTTTTTCAGTCCAAATTGCAGGCCCTCGATTATTGAACCTAAAAGGGCGAGGAAAGTTTCTTTCCCTTCTTGTCATGAGGAAGAAGTAGGGCTACCACCCTGTGAGCATGGATGACAGGAAGAGAGTCCCCCAAAGCCCAGAGAAATGGTGAGACTTCCAAGTGCAGGTCACTAGAGCACTCAGATGCTGTGTGTGGCTCTTGTTCATGTCCTCCTCTCACACCCTGCCCCTGAGGTTGGGAGTGCTGTTCATCCTGCTTCCCTCAGAGCCCTCCCTAGGGAGAGGCAAGATAGCTCTGCCTCCTGGGAGGCTGTGCACAGGTGAGCTGGCCAGTGTCTGGCCCATGAGGACTGCCCACTAAACCCGCTTTCTGTGTTATGTGTGTCTATCTTGAGATCAAAATACTTTGGTCTCCTTTGTGTCCCTCAGTGCATGACACGGAGATTGACAGTGTGATCACTGATACTTTATTGTTTATAAAATACTTCCATATACAGCATTACCACGTGAGGTATGCAAGGGTGAAGGCAAAATTTTTAACAACCAGTGTGGCTACAGTCTGCAGAAGGATACTAAAGACTCCTGCTGGCCTGGGTGAAGATTTGCAATTCTGGAAACTGACGTAGAGCCAGGAAGGACATTCCAGTGGTTCTGGGATAAGGTTGTAAGGCCAGAGAAGGGGCTTCTAGGGAAAACAAAGTGGTGGGTATTATTCAGCTGTACAGTAGCATCTCAGAACCATGATACTGTAGTGGATGAAGAAAAGAAGCTAAGATGCCTTTCCCAAAATATCACACGTATACAACTGTGGCGACTGGAGCTGTACTGGTCATCCACTCCATTACTAACAGCCATAGTAGATGTTCAAACATCCCTGCATGGAAATTAACTGGTCAAATATAATGGCAAGTTTAAAGCTTGGGAGATTACACCTACAGAAACAGGAAATGTATAGTCACAGCATGAGCCCAGCTCCAAGTTCGTGAAGCATTGGTACCTAACAATTGATTCCCAAGAGTTGGTTTGTGAAATATGCAGTGGATTTTTCTTGAAAACACACTGATGAAGATAAATGTCAGAATAGGTGATCCTCAGTAATAAAGAAGTTTCTGCCTCTGGGACTGCATCCAGAGCAATGGTTGCTGGTGTGATTTTTGAATGCCCAACTCCTTGGGCTCTGGCTTGCTCTGCAGAACATACCTCTGTGTTCCCAGTGGTGGAATTGAGCTGGAATTCCCTCTAGTTTTCACTGTCTCCAAAGTTTTCTGGAGAGTCTCCCTGCTGTCTTCTCAAATCTTGGTAAACTTCATCTTTGTGCACCTGATTATCACCAAATCCATAGCCTTGTATGTTTCCACCCCAAGCACAGAGAGGTGTACCTACGTTTGGCCCAGTATCCACCTCCCTTAGTTTTTGTCATCTACAGGATGGCCAGCCGGTGCCAGTCTTATTTGTAAAATGCTGCAAATGAACTAACACCACATTAGAACAACAGTAATGCAGAGATCCTTGGAAAATCTTGATACAGTGCAGGGTTATCCTAGCCAATTCCCTCAGTTCATTAAGTTGTGTGTAAATGCAACTGAAGACACACTTTCATCTTTTCTACAGCCTGCAAACTCAGCTCATAAAAGAAGCATATATGAATAAATTATTTTAATTTGAGCCACTAATCCTAGGTAACAATATGCAGATAGTCACCAGCTCCCAGAAGAGGGACAGGAGAGAGAGGACATGACCTAGCAGAATTCATCCCTAAGACTAGAAAAAACACAACACACATGTCCTCACAGAGAGTCACTGCCCACATTCATCTGTCACACACCAGTCATTGCAGATCCACACTCCTGACACAAGTGACTCAGAATACCCTGATCTTGGCTTGTGATTCATGCCCAAGGAGTGGATGACAATTTCCCCACACATATTTTGCAAATATTTTTGATGATACAGCATCAGATAAAGAGAGGTAAACTGAGCCTTTTCCAGTAATCATAAGGAAGTGTTCTAAGATCCTTGCAATGTGTGGGAGAAGTTTGGAAGTATCTATTAGGATTAGACCTAGGATCTTGATAGGCTCAAAGCTTGCAGAATTTTGAACTCCAGGGAAGCCCAGGAAAGTTTCAATGGCAAGAATGAGGTGCCTGTGGGAGAACTCCTTGCCTCCTTTTAACCCTAGCCCTTAGGAAACACATGGGAGAGGAAGTCCATGAGAAGGCTCACATATTTAAAGCTAGGGCAAGAGTGGGTGGGACAAAGACTGAAGAAGGCAAACAGTGGCAAATCTTTCTGTGCTTCTGCCCTCAGGCCATGTGCAACCCCTCCTCATAGTGCTTTTTGGAGTGCATCACAGGGAAGGCATATCTCACATTCCTAATGTATTGAGTGTTGAACTGTGTCAGGCCTTATCATGGTTGCCTAGGGAGCTGTAGCATATTTGCAAGAACAGCAAAGTCAGGGAGAGTGCTTTATAATGAACTAGACAAAGAAAGGGAAGCCAGGAAGCTCAGAAGCTACTACGAGTGTGCTGGGTCTCGAATCACCCACTAAATAGTCTTGCTGAACCCTCTTCCTCTTTTGAGATTCTCAACCTTTCTTTGCAAGGAGTTATCCAAAAATGCTGGCTGTTTCTCTTTAAAGGAATACTGGCATTGAGTAAATTGACATAGAGTAGGCATTAGATAGAAGACTGCCAGAACTTATCTAGGACTAAATAAATAAATAGGGATAAATACAAACCACAAAACTGAGACTTGCCATCCTGCCAATATGCATGTATTTCCCGGTGTTACCATGATATAACCAATATAGCTGCATTTATATACAACTCATTCTAGTATCTGAGCAGAGCTTTTGGATTTTTCTGTTTTGGTTTTGTTTTATGTGAGAAGAGGTGGCAGGCAGATAAGGCACTTCATTCCCCCTGAAAGTTTCCTATGATCAACCCTCCCTTTCTCTGAAGGGAGGTGAAGGCAACTCAGCTTTCCAGCAGGGCTTACAGAAGCTCTTCATGCACCCGCAGTGGGGTCTCAATATATGTGACCAGGGGTTCCAAAGACTATTTGATAAAACAAGACATGTGCCTCTATTAAAAAAAAATTGTATGAGTGATTCAATTGGATTCAATGTTAAATATGTTGGAGGAAATCTGAAATAAATGAAGCTGGTTTAGTGGCTGAAAAACCTATGTTTAATCTTGTAATTCATTTCCCTGGAAAGTATACAAGATGTTCTTTTTTTAAAAGATTTTTTAAAAGAGCTGTTAAAGGTTCCTAGAAAAATTAAGAAGAATGCAGAGATTCCCCATAAACCCCCCACCCCCACACATGCATTGGCTTCCCATTATCAATATCCTCCCACTACAGTGGTATATTTATTTCAATCTACATCAACATATCATAATCACCCAAAGTCTGTAGTTTACACGAGGGTTCATTCTTGATGCTTTATATATGGGTTTGGACAAACGTATAATGACATGTATCCATAATAGTATCATCAGCATAATTTCAATACCCTAAGAATCCTTTGTGCTCTTCCTATTCATACTTCCCTCTCACTGGAGACCGATGATATTCTTACTGTCTCTATAGTTTTTCCCTTCCCAGAATGTCATAGAATTGATACCATATAGTGTATACAACCTATTCAGATTGACTTGTTTCATTTAGTAACACACATTTAGGTTTTCTGTATGTCTTTTCATGGCTTGAGAGATAATTTCTTTTTAGCACTGAATCATATTCCATTCCATTGATGTGGTTGTACCACAGTCTATTTATCCATTCCCTTTCTGAAGAACATCTCAGCTGCTTACAAGTTTTGGCAATTATGAATAAAATTGCTATAAATGTGTGTGTACAGGTTTGTGTTTGTACATAAGTTTTCAGATCCTTTGGGTAAATACCAAGGAGCACAATTACAGACAGTATGGTAAGAGTATGTTTAGTTTTTGTAAGAAAGCAACCATCTTCCAAATACCATTTTGCATTTCTACCATCAGTGAGAGTTCCTGCTGCTCCACATCCTTGTCAGCCTTTGGTTTTGTCAGCATTCCAGATTTTGATCATGTTAATAGATGTAGAGTGGTATCTCATGGTTGTTTAATTTGCATTTCCCTGATGACATATGATATGGAAGATCTTTTAGAATGCTCTCTGTAGGGGCGCCTGGGTGGCTCAGTGGGTTAAAGCCGCTGCCTTCGGCTCAGGTCATGATCCCAGGGTCGTGGGATTGAGCCCCGCATTGGGCTCTCTGCTCTGCAGACAGCCTGCTTCCTCCTCTCTCTCTCTGCCTGCCTTTCTGCCTACTTGTGATCTCTGTCTATCAAATAAATAAATAAAATCTTAAAAAAAAAAAGAATGCTCTCTGTATATTTTCTATGGTGAATTGTCTGTTAAGATCTTTGGTCCATTTCTCAATCAAGTTGTTTGTTTACTTACTGTTGAGTTTTAAGAGTTTTTTTCATATATTTTGGGTAACAGTCCTTTATCAGATGTGGGTTTTTTGCAAATATTTTCTTTCAGTCTATTGCTCATCTTCTCATTCTCTTGATATTGTCTTTCATAGAGCAGAAGTTTTAAATTTTAATGAAGTCCAGTTTAATAATTATCTATTTTATATATCATGCCTTTGGTGCTATCTCTAAAAGTCCATCACCATACTCAAGGTCATCTCGAGATATTCCTACATTAACTTCTAAGAGTTTTATAGCTTTGCATTTTACATTTAAGTCTATGATCTATGATCTATTTTGAATTAATTTTTGTGAAGGGTATACAATCTTTTTTAGACTCATTTTTATGCCTGTAGATATCCAGCTGTCCCAGCACATTTGTTGAAGACTATCTTTGTTCCATTGCTTTTTTCAAAGATTAATAGAATATACATGTCTATTTCTGGGACCTCTCTATTTATGAGATCAATATAGCATAGTTACATTGATTTACTTGACTATTTTTTTTTCACCAATACCACACAGCCTTGATTACTATAGCTTTATAGTAAAGTCTTGAAATCAGATAGTATCAGTACTCCAACTTTCTTCTCCTTCAATATTGTGTTGGCTATTTGGAGTATTTTGCCTTTCTTTTTATTTTATTTTATTTTTTTTTTAAAGAGTTTTTTATTTATTTGTTAGAGAGAGAGAGAGCGAGCACAGGCAGACAGAGAGGCAGGCAGAGGCAGAGGGAGAAGCAGGCTCTCCGCTGAGCAAGGAGCCCGATGCGGGACTCGATCCCAGGACGCCGGGATCATGACCTGAGCCAAAGGCAGCCGCTTAACCAACTGAGCCACCCAGGAGTCCCTTCAGAATCATTTTGTCAATAGCCACAGAATAATTTTCTGGGATTTTGACTGGGCTTGCATTAAATCCATAACTGAAGTTAGGAAGAATTGACATCATGAAACTGTTGAGTCTTTTTATCCATGAACAAGGAATATTTGTTTATTTTGATCATCACATTTTGTAGTTTTCCTCATACAGATATTTTACACATTTTATTAGAGTTATATCTAAGTACTTCATTGTTTTGGGGTGCTACCATAAACAGTATTGTGCACTTAATTTCAAATTCCACTTGTTCATTACTGGTATAGGGAAAGGATTGACTTTTTTATATTAACCTTGCTATAATCACTTATTAGATCCAGGAATTTTTTGACAATTTATTCACATTTTCAAGATGCTCATTTTAATGACAAGATTCAGTTTTTTCCCTTATGTGTAGTTTTCCTTAAGCTGAAAATGTAAGTGCGATTGTCCCTGAACATTCTTGAGTTTGAACTCAAACTCGTTAAACCTCAATTTTCTTGTTTTTAGAAGAGAAAACAAAAATTCCAACACCACAGTATTGTTATGTGTATTTAATGAGGTTATACATGCAACTTCATGAATATATAGTAAATATTTCAAACAAACACAGAGTCAAATTCTAGACGGGAGAAGAGGAGGACAGACCAGAGGAGCTGAATGTATTTAATTTTTATTACTCAGCACAGAGGCTTGGGGATATTTAACTGGTCTGTCTTACTAGTTTCAAAAAGAAAAAAAAAAAACTAACAAGTTATCATTCTAAATTATACTCTCAAATCAATGATAAGAGGAAAAACATATTAGCATACAATGTTAGTTATTTTTCAATGTATCTGTGTACAAGCCCAACTAGACTATAAAAATAGGCGTGTTGATGACCTGTATTCTAGTTTAGGAGTATATAAACCTTCTAAGTGGGTTTGTTTCTTATGACAGGAAGTCTCTATGCTTCGTGTATTACTTATTTCCTAAGCAGTATTTCTCTGTTATAGCAAAAGTCTTATTTATCACACGGTAAACAACTCTCCAGCTGTGGCTGAAATGTCTCACTTTTATATTCATTTTTCATAGGTTAACTAATAAATCATGGCACTGCTTCTGTGATCTAGTAATCAACTGGCTAAAAGCAGGGAATCTAGAGGCAGATTCATTCCTGGGAAGCCTTGGGTCTCTCCTAGATGCATTGATCAGATATGTCTTCTACAGGAACTGTCTTCTAATAGCCCCATTCTGGAAGGACTTGTAAGGGTTCCGCAATGGGGTGGGGGGGCACCTGGGTGGCTTAGTTGAGCCTTTGGCTCAGGTCATGATCACAGGGTCCTGGAATCGAGCCCTGCATCAGGCTTGCTGCTCGGCTGGAGGCCTATTTTCTCCCTCTTCCGCTCCCCCTGCTTGTGTTCCCTCTCTCACATGTCTCTGTCTGTCAAATAAATAAATGAAATCTTAAAAAAAAAAAAAAAAGAGTTCCATAATGAGATCTGTATGGAGATAGCCTGTAGCAAGACCTCAAGCAATGTAACCCCTATCATCATATCCGCATGGACAAAAGTCCACCCAAGTAAACCTCCCAGGAGCCAAAACAGAACCAGATTTCCCATGAATCTAAGTTGCTCAGATTCTGATTTACTATTTTTTTGTTTTTAAATTCCAGTTAGTTAACATACAATGTTATATAAGTTTCAGGTGTACAATGAAGTAATTCAATATGTCCATAAAACACTCTGTGCTCATGACAAATATACTCCTTAATCCCCATTACCTATTTCACCCATCCTGCCCACCCACTTCCCTTCTGGAAACCATCAGTTTATTCTCTACAGTGAAGAGTCTATTTCTTGGGGATCCCTGGGTGGCTCAGTGGGTTAAGCCTCTGCCTTCGGCTCAGGTCATGATCTCAGGGTCCTGGGATCGAGTCCACATCGGGCTCTCTGCTCAGCAGGGAGCCTGCTTCCTCCTCTCTCTGTGCCTGCCTCTCTGCCTACTTGTGATTTCTCTCCCTGTCAAATAAACAAATAAAAATCTTTTTTAAAAAGAGTCTATTTCTTGATTTATCTCTCCATATTTTTCCCTTGTTCATTTGTTTTGTTTCTTAAATTCCACATATGAATGAAATCATATGGTATTTGTCTTTCTTTGTCTAAGCTTGCTTAACATAGTACTCTCTAGTTCCACCCATGTCATTGTAAATGGCAAGATTTCATCATTTTTATGAAATATATATATATATATATATGATACTTCTTCTTTATCCATTCATCAATTAATGAACACATGGGCTGTTTCCATATCTTGGCTATTGTAAATAATGCTGCTATAAACATAGGGATGCATGTATCCCTTTTAATTAGTGTTTTGTATTTTTGGGTAAATACCAAGTTGTGCAATTGCTGGATTATAAGATAGTTCTCTTTTTAACTTTTGAGGAATCTCCATACTGTTTTTCACAGTGGCTGAACCAGTTTACATCCCCACCAACAGTGCTCAAGTATTCATTTTTCCTCACATCCTCGCCAACACCTGTTGTTTCCTGTGTTGTTAATTTTAGCCATCCTGACAAGTGTGAGCTAATGTCTCATTGTAGTTTTAATTTGCATTTCCCTAACGATAAGTGATAATGAACATCTTTCATGGGTCTATTCGCCATCTGGATGTCTTCTTTGGGAAAATGTCTGTTCATGTCTTTGCCCACTTTTTAATTGGGTTATTTGTTCTTTGGGTGTTGAGTTGTATCAGTTACTTATGTATTTTCAATACAAGTCTTTTATTAGATATATCATTAACAAATATCTTTCCTCATTCTGTAGGTTGCCTTTTAGTTTTGTTGATTGTTTCTTTGTGCAAAAGATTTTTATTTTGATGACGTCTCAATACTTTTGTTTTGTTTTTGTTTTTTTGTTTTTTGCTTTTGTTCCCCTTGCCTCAGGAGACATACCTAGAAAAAAGTTGCTATACCTAATGTCAAAGAAGTTACTGCCTGTGTTCTCTTCCAGGATTGATTGATTGATTGATTGATTGATTTTTTGGAGAGAGAGGAGGGAGACGGAGAGAGAGAGAATCCTAAACAGACTCCCCAGCCAACAGAGCCTGACATGGGGCTCGATCTCAGGACACTGAGATCATGACCTGAGCCAAAATCAAGAGTCAGATACTTAGCCAACTTAAGCACACAGGTGGCCCTCTTCTAGTGGTTTCAGGTCTCACATTTAGGTCTTTAATCCGTTTTGAGTTTATTTTTGTGTATAGTAAAAGAAAGTGATCCAGTTTCATTATTTCCCATGTTGCCATCCACTTTTCCCAGCACCATTTGTTGAAGAAACTATCTTTTTCTTATTGGATATACTTTTCTCTGTCAAAGATTAATTGACCATATATTTGTGGGCTTATTTCTGAGATGTCTATTCTGTTCCATTAATCTATGTGTCTATTTTTGTGCCAGTAACATACTGTTTTGATTACTACATCTTTGTAAGATAACTTGAAGTCTGGAATTGTGATATCTCCAGCTTTGCTTTGCTTTTCCAGGGTTGTTTTGGGTATTCAGGATCTTTTTGTTCCACACAAATTTTAGGATTGTTCATTCTATTCTATGAAAAATACTTGGTGCTTTGATACAGAATGCATTCAATCTATAGATTGCTTTGGATAGTATAGACATTTGAACAGCACTTGTTTCTCTAGTTCATGACCATAAAAGGTCTTTCCATTTCTCTGTGTTGTCTTGAATAACTTTCAAAGTGTTTTATTTATAGTGTTCCAAGTACAGGCCTTTCACCTTTTTGGTTAGGTTTATTCCTAAGTGTCTTATTATTCTGGATGCAATTGTAAACAAGATTGTTCTCTTAATTTCTTTCTGCTGCTTCATTATTAGTGTATAAAAATACACTATATTTCTGTACATTGATTTTTTATCCTATAAATTTACTGAATTCATTTATTGGTTCTAGCAGTTTTCTGGTAGAGTCTTTTAGGTTTTCTTTGTGAATTATCATGTCATCTGCAAATAGTGAAAGTGTTACTTCTTCCTTACCAGTTTGGATGGATTTTATTTCTTTTTGTTGTCTGATTGCTGTGGCTAGGACTGCCAGTACTATGTTGAATAAAAGTGGTGAGAGTGGACATCCTCATCTTGTCCCTGACCTTAGGGGAAAAATTATCAGTTTTTCCCTATTAAGGATGGTATTAGCTGTGTTTTTTTCACAGATGGCCTTTATTATGTTGAGATATGTTCCCCCACACCTATTTTGTTGAGGGTTTTTATTGTATATCAGTATTATACTTTGTCAAATGCTTTTTCTGCATCTATTGAAATGATTATATGGTTCTTATCCTTTCTCCTATTGATGTGATATATCACACTGATTTGTGAATATTAAGCCGCTTTTGCAACCTAGAATAAATCCCACTTAATCATGGTGAATGATTTTTTTTAATGTATTGTTGAATTCAGTTTGCCAGGATTTTATTAAGAATTTTTGCAACTATGTTCATAAGGTATATTGGCTTGTAGTTCTTTTTTTTGTGGTGTCTTTATCTGGTTTTGATATCAGGCTAATCCCAGTCTCTTAGAATGAATTTGGGAGTCTTCCTTCTCCTTCTATTTTTTGGAATAGTTTAAGAAGTATAGGTATTAATTCTTCTTTAAATGTTTGGTAGAGTTTCTAGTGAAGCAATCCAGTCCTGGGCTTTTGTTTGTAGGGTTTTGATTGCTGATTCAATTTCTTTGCTTGTTGTCTATTTCTATTTCTATCTGTTTTCTATTTCTTGTTTTTTCAGTTTTGGAAATTTACATGTTTGTAGGAATTTATCCATTTCTTGTTGTCCAATTTGCTGGCATCTAGTTTTTCATGATATTTCCTGATAACTGTATTTCTGTGATGTTGGTTGTTTGCCCTCTCTCATTTCTGTTTTTATTTAGTTTAGTCCTTTCTCTTTTTTTTTCTGGATAATTCTGGTCAGAAATTTACTGATTTCTTCAATTTTTTCAAAGAACTGGCTTCTGGTTTCACTGATTTTTTTTCTATTTTATTTGTTTGTTTTATTTTGTTTTTTAGTTTCTGTATTATTCATTTATGTTCAATATAATTTCTTTTCTTCTTCTGGTTTCAGGGGTTTTTGTTTTTGCTTTTGTTTTGGAGTTCTTTTTCTAGCTTCTTCAGGTTGTTTATATGAGATTTTTCTTGCTTCTTGAGATACGCCTGTAATGCAATAAATTTCTTTCTTGGAATCATTTTTGCTGTTTTGGACCATTGTGTTTTCATTTTCACTTGTTTCCATATACTTTTTGATTTCTTCTTTGACTTCCTGGTTAACCCATTCCTTGTTCAGTAGCATGTTCTTTAACTTCAGTGTATTCCAGATTTTTTTTTTCTGGTTTATTTCTGGTTTCATAGTTTTGTGTCTGGAGAATATGCATGGTATGATTTTGATTTGACTTTATTGAGGTTTGCTTTGTGGGTTAATATGTAATCTATTCCGGAGACTGTGCCATGTGCACTTGAAAAGAATGTGTCTTCTGTTGTTTTAGCATCGGATGTTCTGAATATATCTGTTAAGTCCATCTGGTCCAGTGTGTCCTTCAAAGCCTTTGTTTTCTTGTTGATGTTCTGTTTAGATGATCTGTCCACTGATGTAAATTGGGTGTTAATGTCCTCTACTATTATTGTTTATTATCAATTGGTTCCTTTATGTTTGCTATTAACTGTTTAATGTATTCAATTTTCTCATGTTGAGTGCACACATATTTACAATTGTTATATTTTCTTGCTGGATTGTTCCCTTTATTATTATATAGTGGCCTTATTTGTCTACTGTTATGGTCTTTGTTTTAAAATCTATTTTGTCCAATAGAAGTATTGCTACTCTGGCCTTCTTTTGCAAATAAAAAGAATCCATTTGCATGACAGATGTTTCTCCACCTCCTTCCTTTCAATGTGCAGTTGTCTTTAGGTCTAAAATGTGTCTCTCCTAGGTCTATATAGATGGGTTTTGTTTTTTATCCATTCTTCCACCCTGTCTTTTGATTGGAGCATTTATACATTTACATTCAAGGTAATTATTGATAGATATGTATTTATTGTCATTTTGTTACTTGTTTTGTGGTTTCTTTTTTTTTTTTTAAGATTTTATTTATTTATTTGACAGACAGAGATTACAAAAGTAGGCAGAGAGTCAGGCAGAGAGGGGAGGGGAGAAGCAGGCTCCCTGCTAAGCAGAGAGCCCGATGTGGGACTCGATCCCAGGACCCTGGGATCATGACCTGAGTCGAAGGCAGCGGCTTAACCCACTGAGCCACCCAGGCGCCCTGTTTTGTGGTTTCTAATGATCTTCTCTGATCTTTTCCTGTCTTTCTCTCTTTCATATTTTTTTCACTTTCTTTCATGATATATTTGGATTTGTTTTTCTTTATTCTTTGCTTATTTATTAGTGGTTTTTGATATTTGGTTACCTTTAGGGCTGTATATAACCTCTTCTGCATATAGCAGTCTATATTAAGTTGATGGTAATACAAGTTTGAATCTATTCTTTTCTCCTCTCCTCCCCACACTTAAGGTATATGCTATTAGATTTTTATTATTTTTTGTGATTTCCAAGACTGATTTTTTACAGAAATATTCATTTTTTACTGCTTTTATGTTTCATACCTACCTATAAAGCCATTTTTGGTATTCCTTTCCACTCAAAGAGTTCTTTTTAATATTTCTTACAGAGCTAGTTTAGTGGTCTTGAATTCCTTTAGTATTTGTTTGTCTGGGAAACTCTTTATCTCTCTTTCTATTCTGAATGATTACCTTGCTGTATAGTGTTCTTGGCTATTTTTTTCCTATTCAGCATGTTGAATACATTATGCCACATTCTTCTGGCTTATCACGTTTCTGTTGAGAAATCTCCTGCTAGCCTTATGGATTTTTCCCTTGTAAATTGATGACTTTTTTGTCTTACTGTTTTCTTTATCACTACATTTTGCAAACCTAATTACAATATGTCTTGGTGTTGGTCTGCTTTAGTTGATTTTGTTGGGGATTCTCTATGCCTCCTGCATCTGGATATCTATTTCCTTCCTCATATTTGGGAATTTTTCACCTATTATTTCTTCAAATAAATTTTCTGCCTCCTTTTCCTTTTTCTTCTGGGACTCCTATAATACAAATGTTATTATGTTTGATGGAGTCACTGAGTTCCCTAAGTCTGTTTTCATTTTGTATAATTCTTTTCTCAGTCTTTTGTTCAGCTTGATTACTTTCCATTATACTGTCTTATAGGTCACTAATTTGTTCCTGTTTCTTTCAGCCTGCTGTTTATTCTATTACACTAGTTCCTTACTTCATTTATTGTACTCTTTATCACTGCAATGATTTTCTTATCTCTGTGTAAGGATATCACTCATATTTCCCACTCTTTTCTCAAGTCCAGTGAGCATCCTTATGATTATTACTTTAAATTTTGTATCAAGCATGTTACTTATATCCATTTTGCTAGATCTCTGGCTGTGGCCTTCCCTTGTTCTTTCATTTGGGGATAAATTTCTCCATTTCCTCATTTTTTCTGGCTCTCTGTGTCTTTTTCTCTGTGCTAACAATGTCAGCTGTGTCTTTCCCTCTTCAAAGTAGTGGCTTTATGAAGAAGAGGTCCTAGAGTGCCTTGCAGTGCTGTGTTTCCTGTGCACCAAAACCTGGCACTTCAGGAAAGTATCCTCTGTGTGTTATTTATACCCTATTGTTGTGTCTGAGTCACTTTTCCTTTCAGTGCAATCATTTTCACTGGCTCTCTGCCTCTTTTGGACTGTGTTTTGCTCTCTGGGGTATTAGTGGGACTTAGTAAGCAAGCTCTGGGGGTGCATGTAGGACACTATTCCTACAACAGATCTTGTTCAGTGCTGGGATGGCAGGTGGCAGTGCACCAGGGCATCCAGGGGCAAGAGGCTAGTTGCAGAGCTAAATGGTGGCTGGGGATGTGTAGCTAAGTATAGTGGCCTTTTAGCCTATTGTGGTGGCTGGTGTGACCTAGGCTGTGCACCTGGCAGCTGGGTGAAGCACATGACTGTTGTCAGGGTTGTGTAACTGGGTGGGGTCAGAGGTACCTATGGGCCCCCAGGCAGGGTCAAGGTAGTGCAGCAACCTATTGAACACATTGGTGTCTGGGAGTGGCACATGTTTGTATGGGCACACAAGGGGATGCAGAGCTAAGCACAACAGATGTACATGATGTCAGTGGCAGGTGTGTACCTGGCATCTGGGTGTGGTGCCTGTGAGTTTTTAACAAAATTTGCCCCGAGCCCAGGCCTGAAGCCAGCAGGCTTGGAGTGGGCAAGTCCCAAGGAGAACTTGTAGGCATGGTACACTGCTAATGGGTTAGGTAGCAAGTATTTGTGCAGCCCTTCCTTTAGCAGTTTTCTCTGTGCTTGTGCTTGGGAGGCAGGGGAGGAAAATGATGTCTACCTACTCCCTTGTTTTCAGAGAAGTCCCCTAACATCCTCAGAAGTCAGTGTGAACAGATCTGTCCCCTGTTTGCCCCCCACATTGTGTAAACGACCATTGGTAGGCTGTTTCTCCATGCAGGCTGTTTCTCTTCAAGGGTGGCAAATGGTTATTACTTGCCCTCCTAGTTCATCCAGTGGTGAGTCAGCTAATCTCCAAAGCTCCAGGTTCCAAGGTCTACCAGTTTTACAAAATTCCATAATTAATTTAAAAATTTAAAAACTAGAATTGGTTTTTAAAGCCAAACTTTACAGGGATTAGTTTTCCCCATGTGAGCTTCCTAGTTCAAGGGCTAGTTTCTTTGTCCTCTCTTTTGAGTACAGAGCTCCCTCTCTCCTGTGGGCAGCCTCCTTCTATCTTTCTGACTTTTTTAAACTTTCAGATACAGCTTTTTCCTATATTAAGTTGTGGAGTTTGTTCTGCCAGTCTTTGGATCACTGTCCAGTTTATTAAGTTGGATGTGAATGATCTCTCATTGAAAAAGTGGGACAGGGTGAGCTCAGGGTCCTCCTACTGCATCATCTTCCCAAGCTCCTACAGTTCTGTTTTACTTTAAGATCTGTTTTCTGAATTTCAAGCTGATGAAAGCTTAGAAGCTTGGAAATGCTAATTAGAAACAGAGGGAGTTACAATAGACACTATTATTGATGCTATCAAAATGTTAGGAGAGCATAAGAGCAGGAGGAGAAAGAATGAAGTGATAACAAGCAGACACAGGACATCAGAGAGCTCCAGCCTCCAGGAGCCCTTACACTGCCGCCATGCCAGAGGACCTCTTGGTCCCCAACCAACCTTCCATTTGAGGACCACAGAACAACTTAACATTTGATGAACTGTCTTTAAGAACACCAAATTGCAAATTACATTTTAGAAAGAGGACTGCCTAAAGGGTATAGTTAGATCTACCCCTATAACTTGAGAATGATGACTTTTTATGTGTTCTAGGGACTTCCGGTGATTTTGAGCATATGGAGTGTTTGCTTGGGTCCCATGAAAGGTTCTGTGTTGCATAGACCTAGTGAGGAGATGACTGAAGGAAGACAAGCTTCTTGTTTTGAAGGAATGGTCAACTTCTGCTAGCCACAATGACATTAAAGATGCAGCATCTGGTCCTCTCAATGGACACAAGGAGACCTGTGTGACTAGAGTCCAGATGTAGGCAAATCTGGCCCTGGCTTTCCCTCTAACACTAGTGGCTCCCACACTAACAAAAATACATTCCCAACAGGCTCAGAGATGGCCTAGGGTATTTCTTCAACCCTTTTTTAAATTTTTACTTTCTGATAGACAGAAAAGTATTCCTTAAAGGACACTTCAATAGTGGATCTTCTAAGGAATCTGGGGATACCAGGGTGAGAGACAATAGGGACTATGTTCCTAGGAACCTGACCTTCTGGTGTGCTTTAACAAACCATGTCGTCAAGCAGAATGCTTACACCAGGGCTGTCCCCATAGCTCCTCCTTATGTCCCTGGTGGGGGGTTGGGAGAGGCATCCACAGGGTCTACAGAGTGTTCCTTTCCAGGCTACGGGAGTGCTACTTCTCCTACTCTCCTGGCAACTGACTTCTAAAATGTCAAGATTTAAACATTCAAGCTCTACCATGGTCTACTGCTATTGTATCTTCTAAGAATAAGCAAATTGTCAGTAATACTCCCCATTACACTTACCTGTTATCAAGGGAAATATTAGAGTGGCATCCCTCAGTTGACAGCTCACTGGAAACACAATTCCACCTCAGTCCAGGTTGTGAGCTTGAAAGTGCCTGTGTTTGTATGTATGGGTGTATACATATGCTAGAGAAAAAATTCACATAGCTGAAGCAGCCCAAAACTGCAAAGAATCCCTGGCTGGGAGAAGATAAGGCAATATGCCACTAAACACTATGGGAACTAGAAAGCCAAAAGTCACCTACATGGGGAAAAATGTGTTCATGAATATTCTCATACTGCACTCATTTTTTTTTTTTTAGCATATGTAAAATAAAGGCCAGCTCTGTGGTCTGCATTTAGGAGGGGAAAGTTTAAAAGGAATTGCAGATGTTACTAAAGGCTGAGGAAAGAAAGAGGCATCCTTTCTTCTACTTTGGCCACCTGTCAACAATCACCTCAACTCTGACCCCTACCTGGGGCTCATGTGGCCTTGAATCTGTGGTCTTCAGAGATAGGCATTCCTGCATAGAAGTGGCCAGTCCCTGGTAAGCTGGTCATGTTGTCCCTCCTCCATTAAGGAATCTGCATGTTTGCTGGACTTTTTTTTTCATTCTACTAGTCAGCCCCAAGCCAGGTTTCCAGGCCTCAAAGATTCCAAGTTATTTATATAGACCAAAACTCTCAAGAAGCAGTTCCCAGTATTCAGAAATACTATGGACACTGGTCCACTGCCCTTGGGCAGGTTGTTACATTTGTTGTGTTGTGTTTGTTGCTCAGAATGACTGTTCTTTCTCTTTCCTTTTGTATTCTTTTCTCCTTTTCTCTCCTTATTTCTCTCTCTCTCTCTCTCACACACACACACACACACACACACACACACCTGGTTATATGCTCATTCCATGCACTCCAATGACATCCTATGTTGAGCTCTGCTGGTTAACTTTACTGCTGTATTCTGCTGGGTATTTGCCTTTGTAACTCTCTTCCTGACCTGCCCACATTTAAAGGATAGCAGCCATGTCCTGCAGCTGCATATGCAAAAGACAGCACACTGATAGGGATCCAACAGGTACTCAACAGAGAAGAATTTCTGTTTAATCTCTTCTTTAGAAATCAAAGCAGATGCAGTTAGTCAAGCAGCAGACAGAAGCTAAAGACAAACATTCTGCTCTATTTCTCCTCTCTACTTTATATTTGTTTGGATTAGTGGGGATTCTTCCAGGGGAGACGTGTAGCGATAACTGGGTATCTATATAGAATGTGGGAGATGCTGTTCTTGGCATTTCATAAAGTATGGATGAGCTAAAAAGCTGAAGGCAGCTAAAAGGGGTAGAGAATGTAGGCAACATCCATAAAAAATTTAAAATGAAGTAAATACCAAGGCCGTAAGAAAAGATCTTTAGGGAGTGATGAATATAGCCCAGGGTTGCACACTGGGACTCTCAAGTCAAGTCCACCTAAGAGGTATATACTTCTGTAAATAAACTTTCACTGGACACAGCCATGCCCATCATTCACATATGGTCCATGGCTGTTTCTACTACAAGGACATGGGTGAGCAATGGTGAGAGAGACCCAGTGGTCAAAGTCTAAAGCATTTGCCATCTGGACTCTTATAGGAAGACTTTTCTGACCCCTCATCTAACAGAGAAAAGGGGTCAGTCACTTCTTCCTCATGCCAGAATGCAGGCTCTCTGAAGGAAGGGGGTACATCTGCTGTGCTCAGGGATGTGTCTTGTGCTAGAGAAGCAATACCATTGGTGAAACACCAGACACTCGGTGGAAATCCTGAACACTTGACTAACATGCCACTCTCTGGAAAAACATGAATTTCTCATTTTGTTTCATGTGAAATTCCCAAAAGGAGCATATATTTTAAGAGTGAAAAATGTTGAAACAGTTTTTCTAGTATGGCTCATAGAATTCAACTTCATAACTAGTTAGATGATTTGTAGTGAGAGGGAAAGCCATACATGCCCCATATAAACTGAATTTAAACATCAAACATCATAGCTGCACACAGACAATGTCAGCCAAGAAATATTGCTAAACTGTATCTGCTGTAATTTCTATGTTAAAGGGTCACAGAGAAGCTGGTAAACAACATCCTACCTATTCTTTTGGTTTTTTGTTTGTTTGTTTTGTTTGGAAGAAATGGAGGCATTATTTTATGAGAAAAGAAAGAACTAAAGAAAGGAAGGAAGGAAGGGAAAGGGAGAGGAAAGAAAGAAAATTAGAGAGGGGGGAAAGAAGAGAGAAAGAGAGAAAGGGAGGGAGGAAGGAGAGAAGGGAAGGGAGAGAGAAATAAAGGAAAAGAAATAAGACAAACCAGACACAGAAGTTTATGTGGTGGGTATTCACTTGTGGCTGCTGTGCTCACCCTCGCAGTAGGGAGGGTGAAATATTCTTTTTCATCCAGGCACCATCAGATGGGAACTAAGTTAATGCTAGCATCGAGATACGCTGCAGAAAGTCTGTTTTGTTGCAGTAAGGAACAAATCAGAGAGGAAGACAAGCCATGAGAGACTGTGGACTCCAGGAGACAAACCGAAGGTTACAGAAAGGAGAGGGAAAGATGGCGTAACTGGATGATGGGTCTTAAGGAGGGCACATATTGTGATGGGCATTGGGTATTACATGCAACTACTGAATCACTGAACACTACAACAGAAACTAATGGTGATATGTTGGCTAATTGAACTTAACAACAACAACAACAAGAAGAAACAATTCATGTTACAACAAAAATGCATCACCTCCAGGGCCAGATTAATACGATGGTTGTCATTCTAACCACACAATCAAAATAATAAAGAAACAAAGCAGCCTGTCAGTATGTGGTCTTTTTGTTCCAAAAGGCTTTGGCTCCATCTATCCTTAATCCTTTTTACATAAAATGCATATTTGATGTTCACTTGTATGTACTCCACTGGAGTACCAGCCTCAAGTAGAAGCATGAGCTCCACTGCCGATTCCTGAGAAGATCACTCCCACCAGAAGCATATGTAGCTGCCACTTCATCCACACTGCTTTCAAGGTCAAGTAAACACTCATTTAGAGAAGACAATAATTAAAGAAATAGGCAGATGTTTATTTTGCTATGGAGAGTTCCATTGGTATCTCCTCAACAAGCACTCCTATGAACATCAACTTCTTACTCACATCATGGAACAGAGAGGCAAGTTTTGTTGTGAGAGCTGTTCAGGACAGAAGCAGACAGCTAATATATCACATGTTAAATGGAATGGTTTTTGTTCTTTCTAGAGTTTCCTATAGAGGAAACCTGGAAGAAACAAGAAGGATCATTCCACCTCTTCCTCCTCCCACCCTGTGCTTCCAGTGTTAGAGAGACATTGACCTTGTAGCACTTACGAGCTGTGTTCTCTTGGGCTAATTTCACCTCACTAAGCCTCACTCTACAGCATGACATTAATGTTAAGCCCAGCAATAACCAGAGCTGCAGAAGTTATTGAGTGCTTACTATGCTCAATGCCTCACATCAGGAGGTCTCATGCATTGTCTCCTTTAAATTTCACAACAACCCTGGGAGGTCTGCCCATCTTTTATGGGATCATGTGGAGCTGTGATCCACATGATCAAGGGCCCTGGTAGTAGCATTGAGCTGGGATCTGCACCCAAGCCCAACTCCTCCAGAACCAAGTGAAATAAGTCAGCCAGAGACAGACAAATGCCCTACCATCTCACTTATATGTGGAATCTGAAAAACAAAAAATAGATACAGAGAACAGATTGGTGGTTGCCAGGAATAGGCTGTCATGGTGGGGCTGGGGGTGAGTAAAAAAATAAGTGAAGGTGGTTAAAAGGTACAAACTTTTCTAACGTAAATAAGTTCTGAAGATGTAATTTACAGCATGGTGACTATGTTAATAATAGTGTATTGTATATTTGAAAATGACCAGGAGAATGGATCTTAAAAGTTCTCATCCCAAGAAAAGAATTGCAACCATAAAACGTCACTGCTTTATAATATATATATCCAGAAGTCATCATGTTGTACATTTTAAACTAATGCAATGTTATATGTCAATTACGTCTCAGTAAAATGGGGAAAAATATACTTTGAGAGTTTTTAAAGTCCAGAACCATTTCAAACCTCCCTCCAAACAGCATTTTTTGTTATCTAAATGTGCAGTATTGGATAGAAATCAGGTAATGGGGATCCAAACTGCTTGTTCTCCGTCTGGTTCCCTCTGCTTAGCTGTGCAACCTTGGGCACACATCTCCATCACTCAGTTCTCTCTCTTCTTATCTCAAGGCCAGGAGAGAGATGCCAGTTGAAAGCCAAGCCTAATGCTTTGTTTTGTTTTCTCTTTCCAGTCTTTCTGTAGCTAAGGGAGTAGGGGAGGTGGTAATAAAGATAACTTATTTTTATAACCTCATCATTCAGAAATCCAACAACATGATCAGGTAGTTATTAAAAATAAATGAAGTATGTTTGTCATCCATTTAAAACTCCAGCCGATCATTTCACTGCTTGCCAGGAGGAAAAAATTGAAAACAAACAAACTAACTTGTCATTTGTGAAATAATATTTCACGAAGTAGAAATCAAGGATTTAAAGAAATTCACCACCGAAGGCTCTTCTAAAATGAACTGATCATTCTTCAGTAAAAACTAAGAATAAATCATAAAAGTGGGAGTTTTATTTTCTTGCTGTTTTTGCTCAATTTACCTTGGCATCACCTTAAGACTATGTCCTCAGTTATCAAAGGATTTTTTTGTAGGTTTCTTGTAAACATTAGTTGCCCATTAGCAGCCTGAACCGGTGGCAGCTCATTTCTGTCAAGTGGACATCTTGCTAGTTGGACCATTGAGCCCACACACTGCTGGCCCCCAGCAGAACCACTCTTGATCTGCAGCAGTTGAAAAATCCAGCTGTGCACAGCTGGATATCCAGTGGGGCCACCAGAGTTCAGCACAAATCTCTTTAGTTGATGGCTGTGTGGGAAGATCTTTTCTCTCTCTACTGGCCTCTCAGCTAAGCACCCTCCTCAGGTCATCTCATTCAAATCTCAGCATCATGCTGGGAAAACAGGAATCCTTACCTCCATTGCATAAATCAGAAACAGAAGCCCAGGTGTGTCCTGGCATCAGGGCATATAGATTCAGAGCATGATCTCTGATTCCTAAGTGCATCCTCTTAAACTTCATTTATGAAAAACAATAACAGCCAGTAAAACTGTAACTCATGGATTTGACTACCCAAAGTCTTGAGTATTTGAGAATAACTTCTCAGGCCCGTAACATTTTATTACTATAATTTTGAATAAATGCATAATTGAATAATAAACCTAACAAGACTACAACTTACAAATGAATTAATTATGTAGATCCAGACATCAATTTGCCTTCTAGCATAGAGCTTGCGGTCGATAAATCAGCCAGAGAAACAATAGAAAGTATCTGTGGGGAGGGACCATCCCCAGGACTGATGTGCAACGGTGTCTCAGAATCTGGATTTTTATTGGCTTGTCCGTGTTAATCTAATATGCATGTCAACAATCAATTGTATTGCTTTCTACTAAGTACTAACACTCAATAGGATTCACGCATATTTTTCAGTTATATTCAGTTGTATTTTATAGTGGAAATGCTATGCATTTGGTAGTTTTGGGAATTCATTGTACTTTCTTGATTGCAGAATTGAATGGGAAAGATTGCTAAGTATATGGCATAAAAAAAATAAGTATATGACATATATGTCATTAAAAAGTCCAGAGATATCTTAACTAGAACCTTATGATCTGAATATGAGCAGAACTTGTCACTCTTCATACTGGAGTCTTTGGTTTACTGCTTCTTACCCAGCACTTTGGGGAGTACTTACACGTAACAGCCACCCCATAAGTATTTCTAAGTGAATGAATAATCATTATCATTGATATACTATGTAACTAAAAAAGGAGCAATCACTTCTAGAAAGATGTGGCTTGGATGTATGTGTGTGGTCAGATGGCTTTGTGTATATATATATATAATAGTGCATTATCATAGAACCAATAGAATTAGCAATTCATTCAGACAGAAATCATGAAATCCATGTTTCTGACCCTAAACTCTGCCCGATTCTTTCAGTGGCCACACATCTGTAACCTGTCCTTCCTTATTTGCTGCATGCCCAGCTATTTGTATTAGAATATGTCTGTTACACAAATCCAGTCCCAAGTGTGAGTCTGGGTAAGACTTCTAGTAAATAGAGTGAGTGTTGGCAAGAGGGTTGTCTTCTTTTTCCTTCCCTGATGTAGAAAGAAAGATTCTGGGGATTTGGAATGGGGCATCATGATTATGCTTATTTTAGAATCTCCACCAAAAACATCCCCCAAATTGCCCACATGACATGAGCAGCTCTCAGTGGCTGTCAGTGGTGCAGGCCTAGAGCATTAAATCAGTTCTTAACAAACCATCCCTCCTACCAGGTGCCTGTTTGCAATGTCTTCACCCTGAAATGTTGGGAGATAAATAACTTTGATTCTGAGATATGAAGGAGTTTACTGAATTTTAACCCTTCACCTCTTTAGGCCCTTACTTCCCTGCTCCTTGTCATGAAGGTTGAAATTGGGGCTCTTGTAAGCAGAGTCAGTGCAATCTACCAGCTAAAGTAACACCTGATGTGAGAGAGGAATTTCCAACCCTGCTATGGAGTGAATGTGTCCCCTGTCCCCAAGTTCATACACTGAAGCTCTAATGCCCAATGTCGATGTGGGAAGCAAAGGCAAAAGAAAATTTAAATTTCTGGGGTGCCTGGTTGGCTCAGTTATATAAGTGTTCTACTCTTGGTTTTGGCTCAGGTCATAATCTCATGGGCCTTGGGATAGAGCACTACATTGGGCTCTGCACTCAGGAGGGAGTCAGCTTAAGATTCTTTCCCTCTGCCCCTCTCCCCCTTTCTCTCTCTCTAATAAATAAGTAAATGAGTCTTAAAAAAAAGAAAAATTAAAATTTCTTACTACCTATAGCCCACTGGCAAGTCCTTGAAACAGGCAGAGTGACATTCCTCTAGGAACTCAGCTGCCTCGGTTTAATACTTTTGATTTTAATACTCGATTTAATACTCTGCTAAGAGCATAGCCCAACCCCCAGAACCATGTAAATCTACTTTAACATATAAAAATTACTTTGGAAATTTCCTTTGGAAAATTCTACCCTCGCCCCAAGATATATGTTCGCAATCATGCCCCGAGCATATGATCCACTGGTATACATCTGAAGGGTCTCATGACTAAGGTTTTATTAGACAGTAATAAATGACATTTTTCTAACAAGAGCTTGCTCCCTCAAGGTCCTGGAAACCTTGCTTCCAAAATTCCTTAGAGACTTACACTATCCCTAACTCCTTCCCAACTTAAAGTATACAATCAGCCACTCCTCATGATCCCAATGCTGCTCTTTCTGCCCAC
>RCUC01118046.1:0-34739 GCA_003697995.1 Taxidea taxus jeffersonii
TTCAATAAATTTGGCAGGAGCAATATTGACTCCTACCTCATATAAAATGAAAATATTAATTTTATATGTATCAGAGACACAGACATGAAGGCTAAAACAATAAAGAATATAGATTATAGATATAAAGTTTAAGATTATAAAGATTATAGAAGTAAACATAGGAGGTATCTTTATGATATTGCATAGTCCAAAACATGTTATATAAGTCACAAAGAGTACTAGACAAAAATTGATAAACAGGACTTCATTGAATTTAAGAATTTCAATTCATCAAAATACAGTTCTCAGAAGCAAGAGGCAAGTCACAGACTGAAAGAAGATATTTCAAATTTATATATAAGAAAATATTAATATTCAGAATGTATAAATAATCAACACAAAAAGGGAAGAAAATATCTAATTTATATATGGAGCACAAGTCTTAAAAATACACTTAGCCGAAGACAATATCCAAATAGCCAATAAGCCTAAAAAATCATGATGGATACCATTAATTATTGGGAAAATGAAAATGACAACCACAGTGAAATAGAACTAAAAATCTCAGGATGAATGAAATTTTTAAAGTTGACAGTTTTCAGTATTGGGAAAGCTGTAGAGCTACTTGCAATCTTCTAATTTCTGGAAGTGCAAATTGACTTAAAAAGAAAAAAACAACTTTGGAAAACTGAGCATTTTTCTATTCCATGAGCAGGAATTTCCCTCCTATCTGTATGTCCAAAAAGAAATTCTAGCATTTGGCTACCAAAGACACATAAAATATAGTTCACTGCAGCTTTTGTCCTCCTAATAGCACCAAACTGAAAATGAATAATTGCTGTCAAAAGGAAAATGGAAATTGAACAAATCTAAATGCCTGTGAAAAGAAGAATGCATCAGTAAATTCTGACATATGCATAGAATGCTATCTTATAAAAAAATAAATTTACTTACATACACAATAACCTGCTGAATCTCAGAAACAGTATGCTGAGCAAAAGGAATTATATAAAATGAGTCAATCTCGTATTATTCAAATTTAAATAAATTTCATCAATAAGTCACTAATATATAAAGTGATAGAAGTCAGAACAAAGGAGACAGACAAACACAGGTACATGAAGAAAGCCTCTGACCAGGTAAAAATGTTTTATATCTTGATAACTTTGGCTGTTGCACAGGTGCATACATAAAACATTTATTAATATGTTACTTTAGGATTTTTGATTGTAATGCATATATATACACAAAAATGTTAACAAATTATAAATTTACATATTGCCAATTACACTTAATTACAAGTTAAATGTATTTTTTACATTCCTTTAGGTGTAAACATTAAACACACAGAAGTCTGTTTTCAGAGATCTTAAACATAAGATCACCGATGCTAATTTGGAACAACCACATATTTAACAATGGTTATCTGATTGTAGATCCTGGACTGAAAATGTCTATTAAGTGAATCATGTTCAGAAGCTGAGGTTTTCCTTTTTTGACTCCAAACCCTAATAAGGACTCTAAGTCCTCTCTCTGTAGGGTTTCACAATCTTCTAGAAGTATGCTGTCTAGTGATAGGCTGAAAGATACTTCCATCGTTAAGAACATCTTGTTACTGTTATTGTCTGCCTTTCCCCCTGCTTTGAAGACTACTTCCCTGTACATCCTCCGTTCTCATTTCAGATGCTCTTCCACATCCTCCTGCCCCCCTCCATATCCAGCATTAGCTCTTCTTTGGGCAGTTAAACAGTGGTACGTAAGCAGCTTCAGATGATATCTTTCTTATGGGAAATACAAATGTTTTTCAATATACTTATTTTTGCATTGTTACTACCTACAGTTGCCATCAGAATGCCCGAATGGGAACTAAATACACAAAACATAATTTTAACAGCAGATTAGTATTTTGAGATATAATCACTCCATACTTGAGTTTTCTCTTCACCTCCAATGCACTCTGCCTCTTACATGGTAAAAACCCCAGGCATTTTACAAGTCCTATAGTGGGAGTCATAGGGAGTCATAGGACCTATATAGCATATGTCTTCTTTCTTTGTTTCTCCTCTTACGGATATAAACCTTTGAAAGGGTTTTTGAAAGCATCATAGCAACATATACACTACTTACCAAGGACCTTGAGGGCTTCATAAAACAAAAACCCTACTCTACCCTATATTTCTATTTGAATTATTACACAAACCAAGGTCCCACAATTGGTACTAAAAATACTGTCACTTCTAAGCATTCTTCCCAGCCCTGGCAGCAAAGTGGACTTATCGCCTGCAATTGAAGATTTAGTTATGATTTTAGCACAATGGAAATATAAGCAACGTTTGAGTTTCCTGGCTGCATTTTTTAAGTTGACAGGATGGACAGACAGGTCAATAACTTTTTTTTTTTCAGTCTAATGGACTCATTCCCTTACTTAAAGAATTTAGTAGCTTGTAGCCTGCAGACCTGTGATACTCAAATTTTATCATGTATCAAAATCACTTTGAGGGTTTGATAATCAAACAGATTTCTGGGCCCAAGTAATAAAGTTTCTGAATGAATAATGTGTTTGGTGGCAGGATAGGATAAGAATTCACTTTATTAATAAGTACATAGGTGATTTTGATATTGCTGTTCCAGGGTCCATACTTCAAAACCCACCACTCAGGGCTCATGCTTTCTCTCACAAGTTATTTTCAACTAGTGAAAGTGCTGATATTTCTGTGACTGATCTTGTTCAATTTTGGAAACAAATCCCACTCCCCCCAACCATGCAACATTTCCTACATTTTGTAATTTTACTGTGGTTATGTAAGAAAAAAAAGTATTATTTCCTTGGGAATACATACTAAAAACAAAGCAATAGTGATATATGTTGTATACAATGTATATTTAAATTTGTGGGGGATGCAGAGAGAGATAGGGGGCAAGATGAATGGTAAAACAAAAGCAAATGTATAAATGTTAAACATTACTGAATTCAGGTAAACAGATTTCTGTGTTTGATTCTTACAAATTTTCTGTAAGTTTGAAATTATTTCAGATACATTAGTTGCAAAAAAAAAAGAAAGAAATCTTGAGACCTACACTTTTAATAATTGTATTTATGCTGTTCATTATAGAGAAAGAAAGAGCATAAGTTAGGGATGGGGCAAAAGGAGGGAGAGGAGAGAGAGAAGCAGATGCCCCAATGAGCAGGAGCTCAACACAAGGCTTGACCCCACAACCTGAGATCATGACCTCAGTCAAAATCAAGAGTCAAATCCTTAACCAACTGAGCCACTCAGGCCCCTCAATTGTATTTAAGTTCTATCACTTCTGCAACAAATTGCCGCAAACTTAGTGGCTTAAAACAACACATATTTATGATCTTATAATTCTGTGAGTCATAAATTTCTGTGGGTCATAAATCCAACAATTTGCTGAGCTAAAGTCAAGGTGTCAGTGGGACTGTGCTGCTTTCTGGAAGACCTGGAGAAAATCTCACTGTTTACTGCTTTTAGAGATCACCTACACTCCTTGGCTCATGGCCCCCTTCCTCTACCTTCAAAGCCAGCAATAGTGAGTTGCAGCCTCCTCACACCAAGTAATTTTGACCTCTACCTGCTTCCCTCTCCCTCTTATAAGAGTTCTTGTGATTACATTGTATTTGCTTGAACAGTCCAGGATAAACTTTCCATGTCAATGTCCACTAATTAGCAGCCTTAATGTCATTCAGATTCTCTTATAAATTCTGCTTTCCACATAACGACAGGAGAACAAACTGCCAACCTTTCTGCTTATATGACAAGTCTTGCCTTCCTCCAGCTTCCACAACATACCTCTCGTTTCTTTCTGAGCCCTTGGTATTAGAAGTAGCACTTTGAGCACCCATCTTTCTACTAGCACTCAGTTCACAGTAATATAGGTATTTTCTGAGATAAATTTTAGATTTTTCTACCATGCTCCTCACTTCCATCTGAATCCTCGATTGCAGAAATGTTAACATCCATATTTATCCTAACAATCTGTTCAAAGCAATCTAGCCTATTTCTATCATACATCTCAAGACTTCTTTCTGCCTCTCCACACTGCCCAGTTCTAAAGATAGTTCCACATTCTTAAGTATTTATTATAGCAGTTCCCCACTTCCAGCATTAAAATCTATCACTTTTCTTTTTCTGCTGTAACATTTCCACAAACTTAGTAGCTTACAGTGATGCAAATGTATTATCCTACAGTTCTGTAGCATGGGTCTCACCGGGCTAAAATCAAGGAGCAATGTCCCCTTCTGAAGGCTCTGGGGGAACATCATCGCCTTACCTTTTCCAGCTTCTAAAGGCTACCCACATTCCTTGGTTTGTGGTCAACTTATTCTACCATCTAAACCAGCAAAACCAGAAGTCTTTCCCATAACACATCACTTTTGCTTCCTTTTCCTGCCTCCCTCTCCCTATTTTAAGCCCTCTTGTGATAAATACAAGCCAGAAAATATAAAACAATCTCCCTATTTTAACATAATTTGATTAGCAAACTTATTTCATAAGTTTGATTCCCTTTGACACAGAAAATGCCATGTAAAATATTCACAAGTTCCAAGGGTATGTGTGTAGGCCTATTATTCTGCCTATCAGAGCAATAACATGAAGTTCCAGTACAATATTTTAATGTCTTTGTAGTACTATCTTTATGTCTATAACTATATGTCTACAAGAAGAAAATAATAAAGTTTTTGGAAATTTGAGACATAAAGTTGAATCTAAATGGAAAAGAGTAAAGAAAAGCACTTGACATTTATCTTTATAAAAAGTTAATTGTTTATCTGCAAAGACTTTAAGAACTTTTTCCACTTTTAAAGCACTTACCTAAAATTCATCTGCAAGCTCTCTTCTTGTTTCTCACATCTCAGAATTGTTAACTACTGAAATACTTTACAGTAGGACTTACTTTGTCTTCTACACCCTGCATGAAGGGTGTTTCACAAGTGTTTTGTGATTGATTAGTAGCTAACAACATCTATAAGAAACTCAGAAATATAATATTTAGAAAACTACAGTTGAGCTATACCTCAGTTTCCCAATTAAAAACTTAAGCCATATTACTTCCCTAAATACTTTTCCAAGAACAAAAATAGACTTAATGAAATAACCTTAATAATGCTAAATGCTAAACAAATCAAAGCTTCTTCCCAAATATAAATATAAATGTATTATGGAGAAGGGTTTATTTTTTTCTTAGTATGCATCAAGATCACAAAGAATAATTACAAAGTGTGTAATTTGGTGTGCAAAAGAGTTAGTGGTGCCTTGACTGTTTTTGTTTTTGTTTTTGTTTTTTTCATTTAGCAATGGTAGCATTTAAAATAAAATGCTATAAGTCTGAAAACTTACAAATGTATACGATTGGTTTTTTTCACATCTAGAACATTACACTAAATATCAGATGCTCAGTAAAGATATTTACTAGACCTATACTTTTTTTTGCAGCTGAATTATCACTCAATTGAAATAATTTCATGTATCCTTGCCATTAATCACATAGATATAAAAAGGATGTACAACTTGGTGGGAGAGTGAAAAAATAAAACTCTGTAACTTGTCTAGTAAAATAGATTTTTTTCCTAAAAAAGCAAATTTAATTAATTCAGTGGTCTTGCAAAAAAAAAAAAAAGGCAGCACTGGGTTTATACTTTAGGTCATTAGATTAGTAGGTCAAATATTTCTTTATAAAAAATCTTCTAATTGCATGTATAAAAATACTTTAAAAAAAGATCAAGGATATGTGTCATGATATATTTTTCCAAATTCATGGAATGCACAACACCAAGAGTGAACTGTAATGTGAACTATGAGCTCCTTCCATATTTTGGCTATTTAGGACTTTGTTGCTATAAGCATTGAGAGGCATGTGTCCCTTTGAATCACTGTTTGTATCCTTTGGGTAAATACCTAGTACTGTTGCCGGGTCGTAGGGTAGCTCTATTTTCAAAATTTTGAGGAACCTCTGTACTGTGTTCCAGAGTGGCTATACCAGTTTGCATTCCCGCCAACAGTGTAGGAGGGTTCCCCTTTTTCAGCATTCTCATTAGCATCTGTTTTTTCCTGAGTTGTTCATTTTAGCCATTCTGTTTTGTATGAGGTGATATCTCATTGTGGTTTTGATTTGTATTTCCCTGATGCTGAGTGATACTGAGCATTTTTTCATGTATATGTCTTCTTTGGAGATATGTCTGTTCATGTCTTCTGCCTACTTCTTGACTGGGTTTTTTGTTCTCTGGGTGTTGAGTTTGATAAGTTCTTTATAGATTTTGGATACTAGCCCTTTATCTGATAAGCTATTTGCAAATCTCTTCTCTCATTCCTTAGGTTCTTTTTAGTTTTGTTGACTGTTTCCTTTGCTGTGCGGAAGCTTTTTAATTTGATGGGGTTTCCTTTTTTTTTTTTTTTTTTTCACGTTTTGGCTTTTGTTTTCACAGGTTTTTGATATAACCGAACCTATTTATTATTCTTCTTTTCTTTTCTTTTCTTTTTCATTTCTTTCTTCTCCTTCCCTCCCCTCCCCTTCCCTCCCCTCCCCTTCCCTCTTCTCCCCTCCCCTCTTCCCTTCTCTTCTCTTCTCTTCTCTTCTCTTCTCTTCCTTCTTTCTCTTCTTTCTCTTCTCTTCTCTTTTCTGTTTGTTTACTGCCAGAGACTTGTGGAATCATAAGAGGTGTCAAAACACTTAGTGCACACAGTGACCTGGGAAAATACTCATGGGAGTATCTCTCAACAAGCTGCTCCTTCAGACCCAAAACTGCTAGACTGAACTCTTAACTGTATTCCCATGTGGCACTCCATCCTACTCTTTCTTTTTAGTCCTTCATATTTAGAATGACCTCATTTTTCCACATGAAGCCAAAAGTTGGTTTCAAATAAAATAGATCTCTCCCTAAAAAGGAATATTTATACTTGTTACTAAGATAATAACCTTGCATTCTCTCCATGTTCTTATGTAGAAGTATCATCCCCCAAAAAATGTATAAAGAGAAAAAGAAGTAAGAATTCTTTCCTCACCAAATAATCAAATGCCTAAGTCAAACAAAATTAAGTAAAAGGAAATATGTTGGCTTGCACACATGATCATCTGAGATGGGACTTCCAAAAGGGCGTAAGCCTTGATCCATTTCTCTTTAGTCTTCTTGTCTTTTCTTTCCATGTAGCAAAATGGCAGTGTAATGCAGGTTTAATATACTCATGTCACTTCCAGGAAAGCTGAGGAAACCTTCCCTGACCCCAGTGATCTGAATTTTAACATATGCCATTCTAAACTCATCACTGGTTTAAAAAACAAATAAAAAAAAGTTGGGGGGGGGTATCCTGAAGCTCGTTACCCAGTATTGCCAGTGTTTGGGGATCTTGTCATCTTCTCTTGGTGCATATAGTTTAAATGAAGGGAAATGTGAACACAGAATAAAATAGGAAGGACGAAGAATGGATGGTTTTTAGGCAAGGAATAAAGCCAAATATGTACATATTTTGACATAAAATATATTGGATTTGTTTGTTTGTTTTGGCAGTTTTTGTTTTTGTTTGGCAATGTATATTGCATTAAAATGTCTACATCATTGATTGAAAAAAAAAAAAGAAATTCTCTGGGTGCTTGCATGGCTCAGTTGTTAAGCGTCTGCTTTTGGCTCAGGTTATGATCCCAGTGTCCTGGGATGAAGCCCCACATCAGGCCCCCTGCTGAGTAGGGAGCCTACTTCCCCCTCTCTCCCTGCCTGCCTCTTTGCTTACCTGTGATCTCTCTCTCTCTCTCTGTGTCAAATAAATAAATAAAATCTTAAAAATAAAGATTTTAAAAATAATAAAAACTAAATAAAAGGGGTGCCTGGGTGGTTCGGTCGGTTGGGCATCAGCCTTCCGCTCGGGTCATGATCCCAGGGTTCTGGGGTTGGGCTCCCTGCTCCGTGGAGAACCTACTTCTCCCTCTGACTCCCCTCCCTGCTCTGTCTCTCATGAATAAAGAAAATCTTAAAAGAAAAAAAACACACTAAATTTAAAAGAAAAAAAAGAAATTCTCACTCCAGAGCTGTAAATGATGGGATGAAGGTTGAAATTCTCTGCTCATTTAAATTATTTTTATTTCTTACTATTTATTTTTCCAGGTAGATTGTAATTATAATAAGATAAGTGTGCAAAACATGCCATACAATTTATGCATGGATTAGGCTCACTAATTGATTGACCATAATTATGTTATAATGATCTTATAATGATCCTAATTAATCAATATATAGGTATGAGTACACAAGAATAGTACACAAGAAGGCTATATTTATTCAAAGACATGCTGTCCATATGTGTGGTTTGCCTGTCCGTGTAAGGCCAATCAGTTTTACTCTCTCAGAATTTGCATCAAAGTGAGTAAATGACAATGTACTAGAGATAGAGGGCAAATTCTTACTACTAAAGTTCCTGGAGATTTTATGATGCTGAATTTTCGAATCTTTGTGGTTCAATGGTTTCTTGTTTTCTGTGAACTACCACTGTATCCTTCAAAAAAAAAAATTCGTTTATTCTACAAAGCTGAAGTCAATATTTCTAATTTGAAATACAAAGCATCTTATCTCTAATGAGGAGGAAAACCAGAAATTTAGAAAAGAAATGGCAGGAAAATAAAACCATCAACATTATCATTCTTCTCTTATATTAATTTCCAGTATGGATTTAAGCACCTGTATGTAACCATCAGAATGAATGGAAATGTTCAGTCAACTAGCATCCTTAAAAGCACTAAAAATCGTAAAACTTATCAATTATTCTTCCTTGAATGCAGAGTGATTTTTTTGTATTGGGCAGGCAATTCATCATCTCTAAAGAGTACTGAAAAAGGAAAACATGTTAATTTACTTGAGTCATATTGTTTCTTACTCAACCTCTTTTATTAAAAAAAAATTGGAAAATTTCTTTATGTTAGGACTTCCTCTTCTACTGTTTGATTTTTATATAAACAGTAATTTGGGTTCTCAGAAGCATATATTTGTATAGTAACAGTTATGATGTAACTTTTAAGGCTTTTTTTTTTGCTGTCCTTGATACTTAAGTGGTATCATCTGTATCAGTATATTCCAGTGAAAATATATTCTATCAATAAAAATCAACAGGTTAGGAATGCCTCAGTGGCTCAGTCAGGTAAGTGGCTGATTTTGGTTCAGGTCGTGATTCCAGGGTTCTGGGATGGAATCCCATATGGGCTCCTTGCTCAGGGAGGAGCCTACTTCTCCCTCTGCCTGTTCTGTCTCCTGCTCCCCCTGTTTATGCTAATTCTCTCTTTCTCTGACAAATAAGTAAAATCTAATTTAAAAAATCAACAGACTAAAGATTTCTTACTGAAATATTGACAGTCTGAAGAAAAGATTCTAGAAGTATATCAGTCTTTTTTAAATAGACTATTTTTTAGGGAAGTTTAGGGTTCACAAAATAATTGGTAGGGACAGCAATTTCCCATCTGTTCCATGCTTTTGTGTAAGCATGAATTCCCTCATTTTCAACATCTCACACTACCTCTGTACATTTGTTAAAATATATATGTATCCATGTATATACATCATTATCACTTGAAGTTGCTAATTTACATTAGGGATCACTCTTGGTTTTGTACATTCTATAGGTTTGGATAAATGTATAATGACATGCATATACCATGACAGTACCGTCCATAGTAGTTTCCACCACCTTAAAAATCCTCTGTGCTCTGCCTAATCACTACCCCTCCACCACCTCCTGGCAACCACAGATCTTTATATTATCTCCATGGAGATAATAAAATTTCTAGAATGATGGAATCACAAAGTATATAGGTTTTTATTTGCTATCTTTCACTTAATAATATGCACTCAAGATCCCTCTATGTCTTTCCATGCCTTAAGAGCTTATTTTTGGTGCTGAATATTATTCCATTACTTGGATGCGTAACAGTTTATCCATTCACTTACCAAAGTTTATTCCTTGCTTCCAAGTTCTGGCAATTATGGATAAGGCTGCTATAAACATCCATGTGCAGTTTTTTTTTTTTTTAAGATTTTATTTATTTATTTATTTGACAGACAAAGATCACAAGCAGGTAGAGAAGCAGGCAGAGAGAGAGGAGGAAGCAGGCTCCCCGCTGAGCAGAGAGCCTGATGTGGGGCGCGATCCCAGTACCCTGGGATCATGGCCCGGGCCGAAGGCAGAGGCTTTAACCCACTGAGCCACCCAGGCGCCCCCCATGTGCAGGTTTTTATGTGAACATGAAATAATCAACTCTTTTGAGTTCATATCAAGAAGCATGGTTGCTGTATTGTATTGTAAGAGTATGGAATTCGTTTGGTAAGAAATCCAAAAGCATATTCAAAAGTAGCTATACCATTTTGTATTTTGACCAGCAACAAACAAATTTCTGTTGCTCCACATCCTCACTAGCATTTGGCATTGTCAGTGTTCTGCATTTTGGCCATTCAAAGAAGTGGTTTTAATTTTCATTTCACTGATAACATATGATGTGGGGCAACTTTTATATGATTATTTGATCTGTTTACCTTCTTTGGTGAGGTATCTATGAAGATCTTTGCCTCCTTTTAAAATCAGGTGTTTGTTTTCTTATTGTTGAGTTTTAAGAATTCTTTGTGTATTTTACATAACTGTATCAGATGTATTTTTGCAAATACTTTCTTTCAGTTTGTGACTTGTCTTTTTCTTCTCTTGACAGTGTCTTTTGTGAATTAGTAATAATAGTAATAATAATAATAATAATTTTAATGATTCCAACCTGCCAATTCTTTCTTTTGTGGGTCATGTCTTTGGTTTAGTTATCACAACATCCAAGGTTATCTATTTTTTTTCCTGTTATTTTCTAAGAGTTTTACAGTTCTGAGTTTTACATTTAGTTCTATGATCCATTTTGAGGTTTTTGTTTTGTTTTGCTTTGTTTTTTGTTTGTTTTTGTGAATGTGTGTAAGGTCCATATTAAATATTTTATAATTTTTACCTCATTATTGCTTGCCTCATTTAATCATAGGATATATAAGAAGATGGACATATCTTTATTTAACAAGTGAGGATGATTTTTACCCACTTTTACATAATGAAGTTTATTCAAATTGATATTTTCCTGTTAACTTGCAACATAAACTAAAGGATTACAGTTTTAAACAAAGTCACCATACTTTAAAAACTTGAATATTCTAGGGGTACCTGGTGGCTCAGTTGTTAAGTTGTCAGCCTTCAGCTCAGATAATGATCCCAGGGTCCTGGGATCAAGACCTGAGTCTGGCTCCCTGCTCAGTGGAGAACATGCTTCTCCCTTTCCCTCTTTCCCTCCGCCTGCCCCCCTCTTTTGCTCTCACCATCTCTCTTAAATAAATAAACAAAATACTCCAAAATTTTTGAACAATCTATAATTTTTTTTGAAGACTTCAGTGCTTTCTACAACTTTACAGAGATCCCTTAAAAATATACGTGATTTCAGCAAGTTATTACTTCAGCAAGTATCATTTTGTATCAAAGGAATTTTAACATCTTTGTTTGTTAAATACAGTTCTCAATTTGAGAACTAAGGAGTGATTGGGAAGACCTAATCTAAATTACATAGTGAGGCAGTAGGATGTACTATGAGAATAACTTTTAACATAGGCTTTTAGAAGACAAGTATTTTTGTTCAAATTAAAAGCCTCTGAGCTCTACTAAGTTTTTCATCTGATATTTGGGATGTTATATTTTTGGGATATGTATTTTAAGAGAAAAGTGCCCTTTATAGAATGAGCAACATTGCCTTTTGGATGATGTTGTATGTGCCAAAGTAATTTCATCAATGTGTCTTCTGCACTTTCTTCCAAAATCTATCCCCAGGAGTGAAAGAGACAAATCACATTCTCTTGTGTAGTCATAAAAAGTTTCAAGGAAGAACAATTGACTGGATAGAATTTCAAGAATTTTCCTATAAGTATGGATGTCATTGTTCATTTTGCTAGGCACCAGAAGACTTTTGAGGAATGGTGGAGAGTTTTTGAATAAGGTCTCATAATTCACATCCAGCCCACATTTCTGCTATAATTTTTTTTGTGATACTTTACAACTAAGGGAGCAAGTGCAACTCTTATTTTGCTTTCAGTACAATATCATTGCAAATGGGTGAAGCCTCTGTCTGCCTTGCATAGTAATTGACAGTCATTTTCTCAATAATAAATGATCTGTGCTTAGACTACATATTTAGATTTCAATTTACTTTATGAACAGTTTTCACTGAGTCCATCCATTGGGATGACAAGTTCCATCTATACACTTTATTTTATTTAAATATGATGTGCTCCTCAGGTTGGAACTTAGTTATTTTCATATTACCCATCCACAGATAATAAATCTTAATTTCAGCTCTAAGTCATAAATTGATGTCCATTGAATTTCTATTTTAAATGCCATCTTACATTATTCCTAAAACAATCTCAAGAACATTGCTTCCTTGGTATTCTAGAATACCAATTTTGAGAAACTATTCAAGTGCTTATACAGAAAATTTGACAACTATGGTAATGGAAAATGTCAACACTCCTAGAAGGATTTCTAGGATTTCATCTACTTTACCATGAGGAAAATAAGTTTAGACTTGGAAACAATAAAAACTTAGGGAGTTTGATGCTATTTTAATTTTTAAAAATGTTTCAAAGAATAAAAATTAATTTGATTTTCCCTTCTTTTGCTACTATTAGGATGAGAACTTTTTTAAAAAATACGTTTCTATCATTTCCTTTCCTGAGTAATCTCATATATTTGATTAAATTGAAAACTCATTTACCAATTTATATTCACTTACAAACTTCTTACAAAGCATCATTAAATCTTTTCTGCTAAACTCCTGTTGCTATAAACCATCTGACCAACAGTATATTTTTCTTCTTTCCTTGAAGTATTAATTATTATAACAACTGACATAGGGATAAATATTCCTTTTAAATACCCACCACTCATGGTTTAAAAATATTTAAATAGTTTTTTTTTTAATTTAAGCTTTATTTAAACATATAATGTAACCCCACCCCCCTCTCCCAACCCCTCTTCCCCCCACCCCCCTCAGTTTGTTTTATGACATTAAGAGTCTCTTTTGGTTTGTCTCCCTCCCGATCCCATCTTGTTTCATTTTTACTTTTCCTACCACCTTAACTCCCACCCCCGTTGCATCTCCACTTCCTCATATCAGGGAGATCATGTGATAGTTGTCTTTCTCCAGTTGACTTATTTCGCTAAGCATAATACGCTCTAGTTCCACCCATGTCGTCGCAAATGGTAAGATTTCATTTCTTTTGATGGATAAAGAAGATGTGGTATATATATACAATGGAATACCAAATAGGTTTTTTTTTAAAGATTTTATATATTTATTTGACAGACAGAGATCACAAGTAGGCAGAGAGGCAGGCAGAGAGAGGAGGATATTTTATTTTTTGTTTTTCTTTCTGTACTTTCTTTGTAGCTTTTCCTTTGGGAGAGGGGTAGTAAAGAAAACTTACCTCCAAGACTTACCTCTTCTTGGGTAGTATAATGCTATCTTCTCAAGCAACAGTTTTGTTGAAAGTAATTGTCTTCTTCTTGTGATTCAGTTTTGGGGCCTTGTCTAGAGTATGGTATTAAACATGTGAGTTTTTGATAGCATGTTTTTAGTATTAATTTAAAAGAACATTTATATATATAAATGATGAGAATTAAAATATGTTTTTCTTAAAAATATAATCAACTTTGGTTTTTATGTATAGCGGTCAAGAATAAGAGTGTTATGAAAAAGAACATCATTGAAAGTAGAACATAACTATATGTTTATATCATATCATAGATATCATATCATAGAGATATCATATATATATCATATCATATATATATCATATTTTTAATGTTCAGAGAATCCATACAATTCAAATTAAAAGATCCACCCTGACCTAGATAAGCAGAGAATATATGCAGCCTTACATCCTTCCTCTTTCTTCCTGTTTCCCTTTTTACTTCTTTTTCAACTTGCTTTTATTTCTAATGGTAAAAGGATATGGACTAAGTACTTTAATCTGAGTTTCAAAAATTAAAGTAAAACCTAAGCCCTTTCAACACTCTGCTGCTCCATACGAAAATTCTACATCTTTCCTTGGCAGGTTTCACTCATTATAAGAGTGAACAGGCAGAGTTATGTCAACAGAAGAGTTAAGAAAACACAAAATCTACATTTTCAGATTTAATCACTTCTCTGTGCTCTAAAACTACTTTTATTTTTTTTTCAGTTACCCCTGGAACATCTCTACTAAAATTTACAATTTCTAAAACTGAACACGCACATACAGATGAGCATGAACCCTCAGAGAGGGAAGTCCTGGGTGCACATGTTAGGCACAACAATGAAACTGGGCCTTCAGATTAAACAGAGTAGGAAAGGAATAGAAAGCACCCTCCTTCCAGATGGCTCAGGCTGCAGGTCATTTCAAGAGAGCAAAATCTCTGAATTGATAGAACACTTCCGGTCTATCTAATGGCTGTCTTACATGTCTGGCAGTTCCACAGCTTTCATTTCCTTCAGAATGAGAAGGGAGAGGGAAAAATATGTTTATTTTTAATGCAGCAAGCTGACATAGAGCTAGTTGTCAGATGTTTCAGCTCAGCCTCTTTTCTATAGGAAGCACGATGTTGGGTTGGTTCTAAGTTCCCCATGAGGTTACTGTCTTTATGTTGCCAGACAAATGAGTTCAGCTTAGGAAGGCAGATTCTTTCTGCACAGATAGAATGAAGACTTCTAATTTCCAGGTCCGGCTACTTTTGAAACAAGTGCCTAATACATATGTTTTCAGTGTTCTTTGGAGAATGTAAATCTTAAGCCAAAAGTCATTGACTGAAAAGTGCCAAAATGTGGGTTCCAAATGGTACTAATATATGTAACAGTGCCACAGGTTAATGTGAATCCAAGAAACTAAAACCACTTATTAAAAGTGAAACCGGGGGCACCTGGGTGGCTCAGTGGGTTAAAGCCTCTGCCTTCGGCTCAGGTCATGATCCCAGGGTCCTGGGATTGAGCCCCACATCGGGCTCTCTGCTCATTGGGGAGCCTGCTTCCTCCTCCTCTCTCTCTCTCTCTCTGCCTGCCTCTCTGCCTACTTGTGATCTCTGTCTGTCAAAAAAAAAAAAAAAAAAAAGATTAAAAAAAAAAGTGAAACCAATAGCACATTCATCCTTTAATTGAATAGCTAATGCAGCATATTGTCTGAGAGAGAGAGGGGATTTAGAAGAAAAAAAAAAAAAAACAACTTTTAAATTCTGATAGGACTGGCAAGCCAGTAACACATATTGTATTATATTAATGTAACTAATTTAATTTATTTGCAATTAGAACAAATATAAATTACTATACAAAATCATTTTGACCTTGACAGTTTTATATTTTACTGCCAATTATTTCTGATTTAGCATGTCTTTTCTACCTGTATATTTATAAAGGCTTCCATTCATCAATAGAAAGGAGACACCATTTATATAACAAATGAGTTAGTGACAAAGAACCAGCTGACTGAACACATCATGTAACTTATTAATAGTTATGTTTAACATATGTAGTTATGTTTGATTCATTATTATTTGGTAATAATTGTGTGGGTTCGTTCTTTATTATATTGACTCTTAAGAGAAACTGAGAAGTGAAGGGAAATTCAACTTTTTTACGGAATTAGAGTAGCAATAGTATGATTTCAGAGGTATTGAAGCAGCTATGCCGACTTGATGTCAGGAGGCTGAGATATATGCACGTATCATCTGGTTGTTATCATTAATGCAGAGCTAAGCTCACACATTTTGGGGGATTTTCAATACAATTTTTATTTCATCACTTAAATACATGAATTATACTATTATACTTGGTTTCTGTAACTTAAGATCCAGGTGAAAGAAGAAAGAAGTCTCAAATATTGAGGACTTCTTTTGTCTCTGAAAATTGACTTTCAGAAATGGGAAACTGAAAAATAGTCAAGAACTCATTAGTAAAATTGACTTCACCCAGTGCACTTTTGTGTTTTGTATAATATGGCAGCCTAGTGTTCTTCCTTGTCTCCCTGCTTCACTGTCATCTCCTCACAGGCCCATTAGCATACAGAAATAAAATTGATGTGCCTCACTGAATAGTTTTTTATCCTTTCATGTGTTGTATACTTTAATGCACACACACATACCCACATCATTTTAAGTTCAAATGTTAAATGTATTAATTTTCAATTGTAATTTCAATATTTGGAAATCTGTTTTCTCACCTATTAATGGGTGTCATACAAAACTTACAGTGTTCTGTGGCAGATGTATCAAATTAGTTGTGATTGTTTCAATCTCAAATTTATAATTCAAAAAAGTTTGCATGTATATTTTTCCTTTTTGTATCTGTATTGAATAATAGATTACTTGACTTGTATTTGTGGTATACTTTAAAAGTAGCTTCTTGTCCAGGAAATGATAATTTAACCATGTAATATAATATGAATATAGCTACAAATTTGCTTCTATTTTACCAGATTTAACTTCTCTTTGTAATTGTCTATTTGTAAATAAGTTGGGAGATTGATGGCAATCATAGAAATAACGGTAAGAGCTAACTAAAAATAACAGTCAGTTCAGCTGTGGTGAACTGTACTATACTTTTATCATATTTTACATTATTTTTAAAATAACCCAATGAAGGAAGCATTAGTATTCCTGCATTTAATAAGGTTTTGTTTTTTTTTTTGCTTTTGTTTTTCTTCAGGAGAGAGAGAGCACGAGCAGTGGAGGGGGAAGGGGCAGAGGGAGTGGGAGAGAGAGAATCCCAAGCAAGCTCTATGCCCAGCATGGAGTCAGATGCAGGGCTCAGTCTTACAACCCTGAGATCATGACCTGAGCCAACATGAAAAGCCAGAGGTTTAACTGACTGAGCCACCCAGGTGCCCCCCTCAACATTTTTACAGATGAAACCGAAGCTTAGAAAGTTTAGTTTCACAGATTTACAATTAAGACAGTTAAATTCCTGGTTGTCACTTAACTTCTGAAACTCGGGTTTTGTGTTAAATGGGAATCATGACTGGATAATAGTTATCGCAATAATATGGTGATATATTTTGTGACTAGTAAAAGATAAGGATTTAATGAAATATGTTTACTGTTATGGGGTATATCTCCTCTACCCATCACTTCTCTGCCCATTTTCTTCCATTTCTCCCAGAACCTAGCTCCATCATTTATGTCTCCTTTCATTCAAATCAGCAATTCAAATTCAAATTCATCTGCTCAACTTTAGTTTCAGGATACAGTTGTATTCTAATCTTCTCCATCCTAAAGCCAAAGCCATCTGTATTTTCAAGTCAACCCTGACCATTGCTCCATACCTCAAGTTACTCTGCTCTTTCTAAACTGCTGTTATTAATGTATCTTATAAAAGTAATTTATCATAATAGATATTATTTTCTCACTACCAACTTAATCTAAAAAGTAAATTATGATTTTATCTAAGTCCTAAAGCCAAATGATACTAAGATCTTAATAAATAATAACAATAATAATAATAATAATAATAGCAAAAATCACTAGCCAAACTACTCTAAGTTCCAACCTAGTGAGGCCAATTGCCACAGAAGTGAATTCATTTAAATTACTTATTGATTTATTCTGGCATTTACCACCATTTTGCTCAATAATATGCTTATACCACTATTATTGGTATATCTCTCATAAATTATCTATTTATTTACTATTGTGTTATGAGGATACAGCTATCTAATCCTGCCCAACCCAAAGCTGTTTACTTCCCTTTATTTTAAAATATATGAAAAAGAACTGCAAACTCCTTCTCACTACAGTTGAAGAAATTAAGTAAACTATCTGTCTCCTAATCCTTCTTTTAAAGCTGCTCCAGTCTGTACTGGATGACTGCTAGCCAGATGCATAGCCATAGACCCAGAATATCCCTTAACCCCATCTATCTTCTGTCCCCCACCCCATCTGCTTTCCAGAGTCTTATGTTTTGAGGATTTATAACTTATTTTTTTCTTTTCCAGACTGCTTATCTTAAAGTAGTTTTTTTAAGAAGTCTCCAAGAAAAATAAGATGTTCGTGTGGCCTTGCATGCAATAAATATGTTTTAATTTTCATCTTGACCTTGGTGGACACTTGGATATAGAGTTACAGATTAGTAATCAATTCTTCTCAGCCTCTGAAGGCATTAACTACTGTATTCTGTGTCTCAGTAATATTCTTGAGTAATCTAATGGCAATTTTATTTCTTGTTGTGATATGTGATCTGCTTATTTTCTTTTGCTTTGTTTTGTTTTTCTTCTTTGTTACTTTTAGGATTTTAAAATTCCTTCTGTTCTGAAATTTTAAAATAACTTGTGATAGAATCATTTTATCTTCAGTTTTTTAAAAAAAATATTTTATTTATTTATTTGAGAGAAAAGGGGAGAGAGAGATAGCATGAATGGGGAGGGACAGATGGAGAAGGAGAGACACAGAATCTTTTTTTTTTTAATATTTTTATTTATTTACTTGACAGACAGAGATCACAAGTAGGCAGAGAGGCAGGCAGAGATAGAAGGGGAAGCAGTCTCCCCGCCCAGCAGAGAGCCCAATGCAGGGCTCGATCCCAGGACCCTGGGATCATGACCTGAGCTGAAGGCAGAGGCTTTAACCCACTGAGCCACCCAGGCGCCCCAAGACACAGAATCTTAAGCCAACTCCATACTGACTGCAGAGCCAGACATGGGACTTGATCTCATGACCCCATGATCATGACCTTAGTGGATACCAAGAGTCAGATGCTCAACTGACTGAGCCAGCGAGGGGACCTTCATTTTACCTTCATTTGTGATGGTGGGCGGTTGTTGAGATCTTTTAGCCTGGACACACATATTATTTTGGAAATATCTCTTCTTTATAATCTTCTTCCACTTATTTTTTCTGTTCACTTTTTCTAAAGTACACATTACTAGAAAACTGAACACCCTGCTATAATATCCCATTTTCTTTTATATTTTTGATCTCTGCCTTTTTCCCTACTTTCTGGGAGATAATCTCAACATTGTTATAAGCTTTCATAAAATGTCTAGTGATCTTTGGCTATTGAATCATGATTTAAAGTGAGACACTAAAAAGCTTATTGTGAGACTCTACAGGTGTCTGTGTAGATGTGTAGTAGAGGAGGGTGCTTGTTGAATGATTAACTTCTTCATAATAAAGTTCTACCAAAAAATATCAAATTGCTTTTGTCTATAGTTTCTGTTTGATTACTGTTTTTGTGTTTCGTTTGCCTGCTTGTTTGAATCTTTCTAGGTCATTTTCTTCAGAAATGAATTTTCAGATGTCTTGCCTGGTGCTCCACACCTGGCTGCTTTCATACTGGTGACTGATTCGAGAAACAGGATGGGAACTGTAAAGCTTAATTAGCAATTTCATTTATTTCCCTGATTATCAGGACACTGTTTCACCGTCATCCTCACCATCAGTTATCTGTGGGTTTCCCAACACAGGGATCACTTTGCCATTTTTTCCCTGAGAATAAGCATGTATCTGCTGTTTTGTCAGGAAGGGCTATTCAGATGGGGAAGGTCTTGAACAGTCTAACTCCCTTGGTAGACTGTTAGAAACTGTTACACCTACCACATTGAGATACCTTGTACCTCATTTACAGGAAACTTTCAGTGGTAGATTCTATAACACAACATGCTTCTTCATGGCCATCCTACCCTGCAGGGTATTAGCTCTCAGCTGTAAGCCACTTATGTCCTACTTACCTTTCTGCTTCTCACTTCCAGAGAAAGCGTCAACACCTCTTACTTGCTGTCAGCTCCTCTCTAGTACTCCATATAGTTAATGGGCCTTAACAGTCTTTTTACTTGCTTTACTACCTTTCAAATTTTAGGAGGAACCGGAGAAAAACTACATATGTTCAAATCTTCATGCAAATGATACTCTTCAATTTTTGACCTTTGCCTTGGTAAGACCCGCCATTCATTCTGTCACACAACTAGAGTCAACAACCAAGTCTAACAATCCCCTTTCAGCTTATTTCTTCTTGACTTAATTTCATTTACAAAACTTTCATTCCTTTACTGAAATTATTTTTACCCTTGCTTTCTATGACCCTCTTCTCTAAGTTTCCTTTAAACCTCTGTGTACTATTTTAGACTCATTCATCCCTCTCTTTCTCTGATTACATCTTAAATTTGACAGGGCAAGGATGGGGAAACTTCAACATATTTGTAATCCCCAGTGTTGCTCTGTTGTGTTTCTTCTGTAAAACTCCGTGAGTATTTGCATTGCTAACCTCCCATGCCAACCCAGTCCTCCAAGGGAAGAGAATTCTTGTTTCACATGCAATGTTGCCCATATTCTGCCAAAAAAATAAAAATTAAAAAAATAATAATAATAAATAATAATAATAATAGTAAATAAAGAAAACTTTTTCCTATATTTTTCTCATTTCTTTGTTTCCAAAATAGCCATATCTCATTTGTAATGCTGGTGGTGAGGAAATTTTCATTTCAGTATGATCCAAACTTGGGGGTGGGGGGAGATGACAAATAGTCCTTCCATTTTCCTTCATGAGAGCAAATTTTTAAAGCTGCCGTTGAAGTGCCAGGGTCGTGAGACCCCCCAAAGAGACCACCACGGAGACACAGAGCTGATTGCAAGCACAAGGTTTCTTTATTGAGAGCGTACCTGGGCATGGACCCCTGTCCAGCACGCCAATGCAATGGGTGGAGGAAGTAGGGTGTCGCACCCCTTATGGACACAGCTGATAAAGGCAAAAACCACAAAGACCACAAGCGAGTTTGACCTTTCACAGGATTGGTGCTGGGGTTGCTTAAGCTGTGCTGTCTATTGGGGATTGGCTACTTTGTCTAGGGGACTTTCGCAAGCTGTTTGTCCAACTGTACAGTTGCGGTTGCTGTTGCTGACTTGTATTTTAATTGGTCACCAGGTTCAGGGGATTTCCAAACCGGTTTTTCCCCTTTATCTAGTAATGCCAGCTATGGGGCGGGAGTTTATACAAAATGGAACCTTTCTTCCTAAGATGGAGTCACTTCAGTTCTACATTTCCCCCTATGTCTGGTGACGAGTTCAATCATAAACTTCTTCTGGGTCGCATGTTGGAAGTTCATAGTCTACTGAACATTGAACTATTTTCGGGAGTAGTAGGGGTTGTCCGTGGGAGTGAAGGTTTGGGTTCCGGGGCCTTGGACCCGGGGTTTAACACTTGATTGGGTCCTACTACTATGGTAAGAGGTGCTACTTGCTTACCGATGGTAAATAATGATCCTGGGTCCCTATACCCCAATCTTACTTTATCATATATCTGAATTCCCCAGGTCTTCCCGGTTTCCCAGCCCTGAGTCTTCTTACCTGGTTCTGTGAAGGAAATTTTTACAGGGTTGCAAGGGGGATTTTGTGTCCGGGAGACACAGTTGGCCCCTGTGGTCAATCGCAAGACAATGATCAAGTCCCCGGTCCTAGGTGCAGTCCACCAAATCTGTCCCGTGGAGACACATGACCAGGAGGTGCAAAAAAAGGAGGACGCATCTCCGCACAGGTTGAGGTGGGTTCTGCGAGATTGTGAGTAGCCGGGCACACATAGAAGTGGTGCTGTCTGATGAATGCGTCATCCCAGGTCAGTGGAATGAGGCAGAGTAAATCAACCTGAAGGTCAGGGAACCATGGGTCCCAAGGGGAGAGTTGTGAGGTTTGGTTGAGTACAATCCCCGAGCTGGTATCTATGATCTGCCAAGTAACATTATAGGGCTGAAGGGGACTGGAACCCGAGGCTAAGGCTGACAGGGTCATTAGGAAAAGTCCCAATATCAGCGCCGCTTTTGCACCTTGATCTTGAGTGGGTTGGAGGGGTGTCGTGCAGCTTCCCAGTGTTCGCCTTTGTAGTCCTCCTCATGGGCGAAAGGATCTGCCGGGCGGACATGGGTGTAATGGATCCATGTCCCCATGCCGTCCACCTTTAGAGCGGTCGGCGTGGTCATTATGATGACGAATGGTCCCTTCCATCGAGGCTCCAGGGTCCCGTGGTGATGGTGACAGACGAAGACCCAGTCCCCAGATAGGAACCTGTGGGGTTCGGGAGGGGGACCAGACTCATATAAGGCTTGAAGTTTGAGCCAGACATGTTTGTGGGCTTTCTGAAGTCTCTGTAGGGACTTGAGGACATCCTGGTCATCTATTTTGGCTAAAATCTCGGACTGAAGGTTAGGAACAATGGGAGGCGGGGTCTCGAACATGATTTTAAAGGGTGTTAAGCCCATCTGGTAAGGTGAATTTCGCACCTGGTATAAGGCAAAGGGGAGGAGAGACACCCAGTCTGTGCCAGACTCTAAGGCTAATTTGGTTAAGGTCTCTTAGAGTTCTGTTCATTCTTTCTACCTGTCCTGAACTTTGGGGTCTGTGTGCACAGTGTAATTTCCAATCAATCCCCAATACGGTGGCCAATCCCTGACTTACCTGGGAGATGAAATCTGAGCCATTATCTGACCCTATCATTACTGGAAACTCGTACCTCGGCATTATTTCCTCTAATAGTATTTTGGCCATGGTGTGAGCGGTTTCATGCCTGGTGAGGAACGCCTCTGTCCATCCTGAGAAAGTATCTACAAAAACTAATAGATATTTGTAGCCATATTTTCCAGGTTTGATTTCAGTAAAGTCAATTTCCCAATACGCACCTGGCTTTTCCCCCCTGCAGTCTGGATCCAGGATTTTTGGCATTGGGGTAGGCATTTGTCATCTGGCGGGTCTGGCAATTATTAACCAGGTGCTCGATGGCTTGGTTTCCGTCTTGTATTTTTACCTTTGCATATCTTAGCAAGTCCTGCATCTGACGGATGTCCAGGTGGGAGGTTCGGTGGATTTTGGTAATAATTTTGAGACCAAGCTGTTTAGGTAATATTATTTTACAGTCATCAGTTCGGCACCATCCTTCTGAATATTGAGGCATAGACAGAGTTTTAATCCAAGTAACGTCCTCCTCAGAGTAGTGGGGATTCTCTGGCAGAGCAGGGGGCTCGGGGTCCACTAGGACAGGGGTTACAGTGGGCTGCAGGGCCACTTTGCGGGCAGTCCAGTCCACTAGGTTATTTACCCTCTGTATTGGCCGTCCCCCTTTTGGTGACCCGGGCAGTGTATGATGGCCAATTTTGGGGGGCCCCATAAGGCCTGCAGAAGGTCTAGTATTTCCTCCTTATTCTTAATTGTTTTTCCCTCTGCTGTTAGGAGGCCTCTTTCCTTATATACGGCCCCATGGATATGGGCCGTGGCAAAGGCATACTGGCTATCTGCATAGATATTGACCTTTTTTCCTTGTCCTAGTTGCAAGGTCTTAGTTAAGGCCTTGAGTTCAGCTCTCTGTGCTGAAGTTCGCGCTGGCATGGGTTCCGCCCATATTACCTTACCGCTGGTTGTCACTGCCGCCCCCGCATACCGTCGCAGACATAGCTGCTGCCATTGGTGAACCAGGTTTCCTCTGCGTCGGAGAGGGGTGTATTTTTAAGGTCTGGCCGGGTACAGTGTGCATGGGCCAAAATTCCGGAACAGTCGTGTAGTGGAGCATCCAGATCTGGATCCAGCAGCAAGGTCTCAGGGTTCAGGGCTGTGGGAACCTGGAAGGTTATCCTGGCAGGATTAAGAAGCAGGGCCTGGTAATGAGTCATTCGTGCATTGCTTAACCAGCGGTCAGGTGGTTGTTTTAAGACCCCTTCTAGGGCGTGGGGGGTGGCGATGATGAGGTTTTGCCCTAGTGTCAGCTTATCAGCATCCTTAACCAATAAAGCCATGCCGCAATAATTCAGAGGCAAGGTGGCCATCCTGTGGCTACAGGGTCCAGTTTTTTTGACAGGTAGGCCACAGGTCTTTTCCATGGGCCTAACATCTGGGTGAGAACACCTTTGGCTATCCCTTTATGTTCATCCACATTCAGGTGGAAGGGTTTAGTTATGTCCGGCAACCCGAGGGCTGGGGCTTCCAGGAGTCTCCTCTTTAGGATGTCAAAGGCCTGCTGCTCATTTTCTGTCCAAACAAAATCCTGTTTCTCCTTAGCAACCTCATATAAGAGCTTAGCCAACTCAGCGAATCCAGGGATCCAGAGGCGGCAGAACCCAGCGGTGCCCAGGAACTCTCTAACCTGCCTCGCAGAGGTAGGTGTGGGAATTTTTAATACAGTCTCCTTCCGGGAGTCTGACAGCCACCTCTTGGGGAGGGGAGCTGAACCCTGACTCCCCTAGTCACTGTCCACGTCCAGCTGCAAGATCTTGGTCTTATGCTCCTTTTTTGGACAGTCCTTGACCCAATGACCTTCCTCTTTACAGTAGGCACACTGATTTTTGCCTAACCTGGGTCTCTGATTGGTCGTTTGCTGGTGCCCGAAAGTCTCGGGCTGTCCCATGATGGCGGCCAGGACTTTTGCCAGGTCTCAGCTATGTTTTTCCTGTTGGGCTTCTAAAACACGTGCTAAGGACTTTTCCTGCCTTTTCTCCTTTTTGAGTTCCTTTTCTTCTGCTCTGTCCCTACTATTGTATACCCTCTCAGCCACCCTCAGCAAATCTCTGATATCCTTTTCCCCTAATCTGTCTAGTTTCTGGAGTTTCTTTTTGATATCAGTGGCAGCCTGGTTCCCAAAGTGAACATGAGGGTCATCCGCACCTCTGGAGCCTCAGGATCATAGGGGGTATATCGCCTGAAGGCGTCCTGTAGGTGTTCCAGGTAGGCTGCCCGACTCTCCTCAGGCCCCTGTCTAACGTCATATACCTTACCCATATTGGCCGGCTTCAGAGCAGCCGCCTTGAGATCTGCCAACAGTCTGGCAATAGACTTTGAGCCTCTCCTTACCTTCTGCCGTACTGTAGTCCCAGTTTGGCCGTGTGGTTGGGAAGCTCCCGTCTATGATAGCCGGGTCAGTAGTGGGGACTCCCGTGGGCCCTGGGACTAGTCTGCAGGCTTCCGTGACAATGCGATCCCTGTCTTCTGTAGTGAAGAGGATCTGAAGTAGCTATTTGCAATCATCCCAAGTAGGCTGATGAGTAAAAAGGACAGTTTCCAGGAGATTAGTCAGATCACGCGGGTTTTCAAAGAAGGGGGCATTTTGGGCTCTCCAAGTATAGAGGTCACTAGTGGCAAAGGGCCAATAGTGGTAGGGTTGGTTACCAGCTTCATCCGGTGGGCCTGCAGGTCTCAAAGGGAGGGCCACTGAACTGGAGACCGCAGGGTTTTGGGGATGGGGAGTTGCTCCCCGTCTGCTCCGGGTGCCTTGCGCCGGGCCCACCGGCTCGGCTTCTTCCGCCCCTGCACCTGCGGTGGCGGCAGGAGCCCCTGGAACTTCCTGAGGAGGGTCCTATGGGGGCAGAAACAGATCATCCTAGGGAGTTCCGCCCTGGAAGATAGGTGGCAACTTCTGTTTTTTTGGGGGGGGGGTCTAGCTTTGGCCGCCAAAATCTTAGCCTGATTGGGCAAGAAGGGGGCCACCCATGGAGGGGGGTTTTCGATCAGCCCTCACCAGGTAACAATATATAGTATTTGGTCGGGATGGCCACTCCTGGGGTGGAAGACAATGTCTTCCACCGCCTTAATCAGGCCACTATCAAAAGCTCCCTCCGCTGGCCATCTGACATTGACGGTTGGCCATTCGAACCTGCAAAAGGTGTTAAATTTGTTTCTACGGATTTCCACACTCCGGTTGTGGGCAGCCGCTTTCACGTCACCCCAATGGGCCAGACAGAGATCTAGAGGGGAGGAAGGAACCTGACCCATAGTTACAGTCCACATCAGTTCAGTCACAGTAACGACAGTCAATAGACAGACAGTAGACAAGACGACCAGAGGGGTCCAACAGGGACGTGTTTTCAGAAACAGAGAAAGAGGTCTTTGGTCAGATACAGACCCTCTCCCGGTTCCCGGAGAGGAGGTGCCAAAGATTATACGGATTGAGGGCTTAAAGCCCTCCAGAGGATGGGGGATCCACGCGCTGGATCCCCCAATCAGACAGGCCCCCCGGCCATCGCCCAGAGTCCCACAGTTCGGTCCCTGTGGCGCGTCCATCAGGACCGTATGAACTGTTACAGAGAAGAGAACTGAAAGTAACACATAGGGAGAGAGACAAGTCAGACAACGAGTGCACTCACCGCTGGCAGGGAAGAAACCTTTGGGTCGGGGTTCCGGGGGTCTTAAGGGGGATCCTGGACGAGCCCCCAAATGAAGTGCCAGGGTTGTGAGACTCCGAAGAGACCACCAGGGAGACACAGAGCCGAATGCAAGCGCGAGGTTTCTTTATTGAGAGCGTGCCCAGGCACGGGCCCAGTCCAGCACCGACGCAATGGGTGGAGGAAGTAGGGTGCCACACCCCTTATGGACACAGCTTATAAAGGCAAAAGCCACAAAGACCACAAGCGAGTTTGACCTTTCACAGGATTGGTGCTGGGGTTGCTTAAGCTGCGCTGTCTATCGGGGATTGGCTACTTTGTCTAGGGGACTTTCGCAAGCTGTTTGTCCAACGGTACAGTTGCGGTTGCTGTTGCTGACTTGTATTTTAATTGGTCACCAGGTTCAGGGGATTTCCAAACCGGTTTTTCCCCTTTATCTGGTAATGCCAGCTATGGGGCGGGAGGTTATACAAAATGGAACCCTTCTTCCTAAGATGGAGTCACTTCAGTTCTACTCCATGACCTAGAAAGAGAAAATCAAAGCCATTACAATATCACAAGAAGAGTACAAGAACTGGAAAAAGATGCATCGAGAGGTAATAAAGAATTTGAATACCTAAACAACTCTGCCTAGTGCTTCATTGAAAAATATTTGGTGGCATTTGCCTTAAAAATTCATCCTCTAAGTACTTTCCATAGTCAGCAAATTGAGAAATCTGTGGCAAGTGGGCATATAACAATGCTAAAATAATGTTGGAACACCAAACCAACTTTTGAATCAGGATTGCTTTGGGTTGCAATGCGCTCTTGAGATTTCTTACACAGACAGTGACGTCATCTGTAAACAAAGACAGTTTTATTTCTCCCATCCCAGTCTGCACACCTTTTACTTCTTTCCCTCTGTTATGGCATTAGCTAAGACTTACAAGATCATATTGAATAGGGACAGGGAGAGAGGACATCCTTGCCTTATTCCTAGTCTTAGGAGGTAAGTTTTGAGTTTCTTGCCGTTACATATGGTATTAATCATAGTTTTTTTGAAGATATTACTTATCAAGTCAAGGAAGTTTCCCTCTCTTATGAATGGTATTTAAATGTAATTCTCCTCATGTAGTTGTTGATCAGGGGATTTTAACTACTTCATGAGACTAGAAATCTTTAGAAAACACTGTCACTTTTTGGTTATATTTAATAATGTTACTGCTGTTAATGCATAACTCTGTTTTCGGTTTAAACTAAAATCTAAGTAAATCTATGTGCTGCTTCCCCTAAGCAATCATATTTCTTATGTGACGAGTCATAGGAAGCTGAAAATGGATCAATTATGTAGACACTGTAAATCTCATTTTAGGCATTGTTTACATTCTTACCGCCTTAGAAGAGCCAGTGAAAGCTGAATGCAGTGATGCTTCTGAGACACTGACAGACAAATATGCTTGGGGAATAGATTTTAAAATGGTAGTTAATGAGCCACTATTGTTTCTTCTATGAAAAGGCAGAAATGGAAGTCACTTTGAAAACTCAATTTGCCTCAATAAAGGAAAGTTTCCTTTTCTCTGTATATATGTATGGAAAAAAGTTATTCATGATATGCACACTGTTTAGAACTAGAAAATTTTATTCTACTAACTGATTACCCATACTGAGCACTATTCAAATACTGTCAATTTGGTCCTATATGAAAATCCTCCTTCCCTACACATTTCCAGTAATTTAAAGTCTATAAAATTACATTAAAAACAATCAAAAAAGACATTAAGACATTTTACTGTAATTTTTAAGTAACTTTAATTATATAATGATTTATTTAGCAGTGACTCCTGATTTTCCTATCTCCAAACTGACTTTCCCAGAAATACTTTTAATTATTATTTTTTTATTGCTTTTCATGTGAAATTGTTATTCTCCAGTGATTTTGCACCACATTAGATCTAGTTCTATGCCCCTGAGTTTTAATTTCAAACTTTCTATATCCACCAAATGTTCATCATTGAATTCCATCAGTGATTTCATTTTATCACAACAGAACTGTATTTTTTTCCTATTCTACATTCTTTAAAACTGTTGAGTCATAACATAAAATAAAGCATCTCCACCTTGCTCGGGACTATTATTGTACAAATAAAACACACCCAGCCTAAACTGTTGTCTCACATTCATAAAGTGCATTGAAGGAAGTTGAACACATCTAGGTGGAAAAGTTTCAGTGATGACATCAGCTTTTGTGCACTGCCATGCTCTGTCTTGATCATTCATCCCCTCTCTCCTCTTTATCTCCATTTATTCACTTACTTATCTACATCTAATTGTATGCTAAGATAGACCTATCTGTGTGTTGGCAAGGTGATTAGTATTCCAGGGAAAGAAAGATTGTCTTTTACAGTAGCTTTCCCAAAATTTCCAGGGAAGAACTTGAATTGCTGCCTTTAATCATGTATCAAACAAGAAACTAAATTCCCTCTTCAGGGACTGAATGACTCTTGTTACTTTGACTTGGTCAAAAGTTCCTTGGGTCAGGGAACCCTCTGTGGTTTGTGGTGGACCAAGATTATGCTGATTCAACTCAAAGGGGCAGAGAAGAATTCATATGTATTGGGATAGATTCTTCTTTGAAGGAAGATACATCTGTCACTACTTCACGGCCTCAGAGCTTAGTCTGCTTCTCTTGTAACAGTCTTTGCCACATAATCTTTCACTGTCAAATTTGAACATAATTTGCATAGGGTTTTATCTTTATCAATTCACTCATTTACACACACAAATGCACATACACACATACACTTTGATCAAGGCACTTATTTTACATTTGGGGTTTACTACAAAAACATCTAAAGTAATATGTATATTTTCCTTGGCATCTGCTATTAAATTTAGAAGAATAAAAAAATGAAAGAGGGAGGGTAGAGGGTTGGGCATAGAGGGTGCCAAAGAGAGAAAATTAACAGACTGCCACTTTAATGTTAGTGAGAAAGTGGTATAGGATTATTCCCAAGCTTGTACGTATGTATGTCTGTTTGTTTGTTTGTTTTGACTATAAGGATCAGCAGCTGAGAGATCTAACTGGATATTTTTAGAAATATTTTTGACTTAAACATTTATGTACTAATAAGTTTTTATATATGATCCTTTTGGTCAAATTCTATTCAAATAATTTCCTTAAAACACCTCAACAGTTAAGGTTTTGTTAATATTGACCTGTTATTTATTTCTCCTTTCCAGATATTTTGTTTATTTTAATTGTCCGACATGCTTTAATTTTCAGGCCTGTATTACTAGGAAACTTAAATAACATGAGCACAGTATTTATACATCTGTCTTTATATAAAGTGCTCACTATACACGTTCTGGTTCATAGCCATATTCCTTCCTATTGTTCCTAACATTCCTTAATGTTTCTGCTAGAACAAATTACTACAAAAATTGTGACTTAAATAGCCCTGATTTATTATCTTAAGATTCTGGAGGTCAAAAGTCTTAAATGAGTCATAAGGGGCTAAAATCCAGTGTCAGCAGAGTCCCTGGGAAAGAATCTACTCCTTGCCTTTTCCAGCTGTATTGCCTGCATTTCTTGGCTTGTGGCCACATCACTGCTACCTCTGCCTGTGTCACCACAATTCCTCTGGCTGATCCTCCTGTCTCTTTCAATGTCATTACATCAGCCCCATATGGACAATCCAGGATGACCCCCACCTCACACAGTCCTTAACCTTAATTACCGCAGCAGAATCCCTTTAGCCATTTAAGGTAAGATATTCACAGGTTCTGGGATGATGACTTAAATCCTGTAGGGGTCATATTTCTGCTCACCATAACAGCTAAGTCAAATCGAGGAGTCCTTGGTTGTCTTAGAGTTGTAGAAGTAAATCTCGTGAGTAGACTGAAGTACCTAGTTTTATATATGCTGACAGTATGAACCTGACACTATATCCTGGAACAGCAAAGCGGAATCCTGAAATCAAATTCTGTTTGGTAAGTAGTATTTTTTTTTCTTTTTTAAAGATTTTATTTATTTATGTATTTGAAAGAAAGAGAGAGAAGAAGTATGAGTGGGGTGTGGGACAGAGAGAGAGAGGGAGGAGCTTGTTCCCCACTGAGCAGGGAGCCTGAGGCAGGCTCCTTGCCAGGACCCTGGGATTATGACCAGGACTAAAGGCAGATGCTTAACCAACTGAGCTTATCTGAGACCTCCCTAGTTTGACAAGTATTTAATGAGTGCCACTGTTTGCCATCCAATGTGCTATGGCTTCTGCATCTGCCCTCACAGATACAGATTCTGTTTCCTAAGTGTTTTCCAAAGTACTTGTCAGAAATATTTGGCTTGAGGTATGTGAAAGTACAGGACCCTCAAGAATTATGGTTTGGTGAATTGTGGTAGATGTAACCCTGTGAATGCATTTATAAGTAAATTATATGTTTGGGTTTCCCCATGTTCAACTTTATGAGCACAAATTCTGTGAACTAAATATTATGCCTATATATATATTTGAAGTTTCAATTATATATCAATTTCAGTATTTCAGGAACCTAGATTTAATGAATAAATAGCTAGAGGCAAAATAGGTGAGTCAATCAGAAAATTTGCCACAATACATGCTTATACTTAAACTATCCCATGTTTATATATAAACTATCAATGCTTTTCTCTAACATCAATCCTTTCATGTGAGCACTAGTTTCCATTCCCTCTCATCTAGTCTAGAATGTCCCTTCAGCCTTTTTACCTTCACACTAATTTTCTTCTCTCTACCAAAAGAATCTCATTAACATGCAACCACATTTCTAGTTTTCTTCTTCTTTTTTTTTTTTACATATTTTATTTACTTTGGGTGGGGGGTGCAGAGCAAGAGAGAGAATCTCAACTAAACTCCATGCTGCTGAGTGTGGAGCCCCGCTTGGAGCTGGATCCCACAACTTGAGATTATGACCTGAGCCAAAATCAAAACCACCCAGGTGCCCCTTCTTATTGTTAAAATAAAAGAGATAAAAAGAAAAAAAGAAAAAAAAATATTTTTGGTCTTTTTTCTCTTACCAATTATTAACCCATTTTTTGTTTGTTTGCTTTTCCTTCCAGCAATATTATCAAAAGGATTATCTATTGTAACTCTAAGTTTTTCTCTTGAAATTACTTCAGCTGGGCTTTTGCTCATGTCACCTAATAAAGCTGCTCATGCCAAGGTTACAGGTGACGTTGCAAAAATCAGTTGTCAATTCCCATCCCCCTTCAGCATTGGCAGTATTCTTCACTGTGATTCCTCCATCCTCCTACATATTTTTTTTTCATTTATTTTCTAAAATATTTCAATATCTTTTTTTTTTTTTTTTAATTTCCGTTCTCCCAATCTCGAGTATTCCTTCTCAGTCTCTTGTGCTGGTTCCTCTTTTTTCCCTTGATTTCCTAATATTGGAAGGCGCTGGACTCAGGATTCCTCTTTTTTTTACCACCCCAGATGCTTTTCTAAATCTAATAATATATCCTACTCTTTACTTCTAAACTTAATTATATAATAGAAATCATCTACTCTACATGTGCAAAACTAAACCCTTGTTTTCAACCTCCAAACCTTTTCTACCAGCAGGCTTGCCCATCTTGGTTGATGGTAACTCTAACACTTAAATATGGTGCTCTGAGTTGAGGAGTCTTGCAAGTTTTTATTTATATTAAAATACTGCATCTTCATAGTAACCCTGAGAAACAAATTCCACCATTATGCCCATATGTAAGGAAGAAACTAAGAAATAAAACCCTTAATAAAACTGTGGAAGTCACATAGCCAGTGAGTGACAAAGCCTGCATCTGACCTTAGGGAGTCTACTCCTGAGTGATCCCCGAATCACTGCACTGCACTTGATTCACAAACCCCTCCTATTTCTCATAGGACATATAAAAATTTTGAGAGCTTCATTTGTTCCTGATATAGGTAAAATTTATTATTTCCTTCCCTACATCTCCAGTATCAGATTAGCGATTTTTTCAAAGTCCAATAATATTTTTGTTTCTGATCTAAGTTCTGTTCCTTCATGTTGTAGAAGATAAGGACTGAGTTATGGGCCATCTCTCTTCTCAAATATTCTAGATGCCAGTCACATAACTTATTTTTATTTTTTATTTTTTTCAAAAGGCCCAAATGTATACTCAGGTTTGCATTGATTCATTTACTGCTAGTGTCAACCTATCACAGCCAGAGCCTGCAGTAGTTTCTGGCTTCCCTGGTCTGAGTGCTACCTTGTGGCTTAAACAATGAGACAATGTCTGGTAGTATCAGAAACTTCTTCCCCACTGGTGGATCAAATGACCTGTTTTTAATTCTTATGTATGTCAAGTTGGTTTGGAAGAATGGAACTTTTGTTACATGTGTGATATAATGCTTCAACCTTACTAATTAAATCCATCCCACTTGGCATAGCTAAATGACTTGACTATTTTCCCATGTTTTCATTTGCATTTCACTTCTCCAGGGGGTCTACAGTTTTTGTGGTTGTTGCCATTCATTGCTGTATATATATTTTGCTTTTGTTTTTCTCAGTACTGACCAAGGCACCCCACTAAACAATTTGGGGAAGAGCCACTCACATCATGGTATATGTGAAAGGCCCCTGATAAGTGTGTGGAGGTGTAGAGATCTGGCACAGCCTGATGTACACTACAGGTGGCCCTGGAATAGATTTTGAACAAATTTGGGTGAATTTACTTCACTTATGTTTCTGGAATTCATCAGATGAGGAGGACAACTGCTAAGCAATGTCTGAAAGCAATTTCAAATGTTTTCATGATGTGATGTCATGAGTGTCAAAGGCAGCCTCTATAGGACTACAGATCTTCCTTGAGTTTTGATGGGTTTACATCTCGATAAACCCAACAAGCTGCCATTGAAAATATCATACGTTGAAATGAATTTATTACACCTAATCTACTGAACATCATAGCTAAGCCTAAACTACCTTAAGCATGCCCAGAACTCTTACGTAAGCCTACAGATGGACAAAATTACCTAACACGGAGACTAGTTTTTATAATATAGTGTTGAATATGTTAAGTAGTTTATTGAATACTGTACTGGAAGTAAAAACAAAAACAAAAACAAAAACAGAATAGTTGTATGGGCACAGAATGGTGTTAAGTTTCTTCACCTTTGTGATCATGTGACCAACTGGGAGGTGTGGCTCAGTGCTGCTCCCCAGAATCACTGAATAGTATCCCAACACACATTGCTAGCCTGGGAAAAGATCAAAATCCAAAATTCAAAGTACAGCTTTTACTGAATGCTTATCATTCTCACATCATGGTAAAGTTAAAAAAAAATAGTTGACCGTTGTAAATCTGGAATAGTCTATAGAATTTCCTTAGGTTTTAGGGATTTAAACTTCTGATGTTTCTCTGTTTACTTTTGATGCTTCTGTGACAGTTGAAAATTTGGAAGTGAGCATTTCTACAGAATTCAGATGAAATGTTCCTATAGAATCAAAGCAAAAGAGCTGAAGTTCCTAAACCTTTGGTTTCATTGGCCTCCCAAAGTATGAGTCACCTATTGTTTTGCTGCTATATCATCTATACCTTATTATCTAGATTTTTGAGAGGAGGGGAGTGCCGATTCTTTTCAAACATGATTTGTCTTTCTTCTGATCCATATAGATCTCTTCTTTTGGAACCAAGAATTGAATATGTTAATTGTGTCATAAGAGTCAGCATTTAAACACTGATTGACATATTGACCATCATCTGTATTCTTGCTGCATACCATTTAAGCATAAACAAAAATTTTGTGAAATAAAAGGTGCCTTCAGACTTGGGATGAACTTATTATCCTGTAGCCTGTCAGCTCTAATTAGTGACTTTCTATGTTTGTGAGAATATGTTTTCTTCCTTTTGGTGCCCATAATGAATAGAACAACTCTTAAAAATATTGTGTCAGTAAGAGACCAGATATGGATATGACCAAACAGCTGATTTATAAACATGTTTTTCTATAGTTTATGATGCCCAGAACCTAATGGGGCTTGATAAAACCATGATTATAGAAACCTTACTAAGTAGAAGTATATGTTTTATACCTTGCTAATAGACTTTAATAACTTACATACTAATATACCCTATTCCATGCTTAGTTAAGTGTATGGAAAATTTGAAAAGTTTTTTGATTAGCTAATAATTTTTTTACTGTGTATTATAGTTTTTTGAAGCTACAGCTATAATTACTATATTAACTATAAATACTTATCATCTTATAGTGTTGTATAAATTTGATCTGCATGTAAGAATGAACATGTTTGATTTAATCTATAGTCTATTTGCTTTTGTCTGTCATTCACATATGTGCACTCATGATCAAAGAAACGTTTTATGAATGAATTATAAAGTGGTTGATATGTTCTATTAATAATCTTTAAGCATGGACATACACAAGATAAGAAACTAACACAATATACTTTGCATAGAGTTTACATTTATTGGTTATTTTGGTTACCATGCCTTGCTACTTGGCTGCTATTTGTGAGAAGAAAGTGGAGGTTTCCCCATATATGCTGCATACTAGCAAATCCTTAAGAATAACTTAAGGCTTTGAAATGGTAAGCTCTGGTATGACTACTGGGCTGCCCCTTAAACATC
>RCUC01118047.1:0-10782 GCA_003697995.1 Taxidea taxus jeffersonii
CCCCCTTCTTTTTCTTGGTTAGGGGTTCGGGTTAGCGTATTTTGCAGTTCAGAGACTCCAGATAATAAAAGCTCAGATTACTGCTGGGGTTGGGGGTAGGGGTGAGGGATAGGGTATAAGTCTGGTATTTAAAGTCCTTTTTGATCTTTGGCCCAAACTTACTCTTAGACCCTCTCCTTTCACAGCTCTCCCCTCCTCCCCCTCTCCCTCTCCCATTTCTGTTTTCTTGTCTTGATGGGGTCCTGTTTCTGGGGCACAGGCTTCACCACCTTGGTCGAGACCCTGCCCAGACTTCTACCTCACGATTAGTTCCCTTCTGTGTCCTGTATCTGCGTCCTTCCTCAACCCTTCTCGCTGTGCTTAGGACTCAAATTACCGTGTTTTTCCTCCTTCCTCTTCTGGTTTCCTCCCTCTTAAATCTATCTAATCCAGAGGCATCTTCCCCCCTCCCGGACAAGTAGATCAATATTTCTGCTTCCCAAAACAATCCAGGTCAACCCAGTGATACCACCTGCCTGTGGCACTTGAACTATCCGGCCTCTTCTTGGGAACAAAGAGCCCAAGAAGCATCCTGCAGGCTTTGGGTTTTTAATTAAAGGTCTCTTTTAAAGGCAAAGTCGGATGGAAAGCCATCCATGCTCAGTTAACTATTAGATGTAAGGCTTTTAACTGAGATCCAGGGTTCGGTCAAAAGCTGTCTCGGACTGTACCCCTTTTTCCGTGGGGCGCAGCGAGCCCCTGCGGCTCCGGCCTTCGAAAGGGATCCCCGCAGAGGAGACCGACTCCGCACACCCTTTAATTAATTATTTACTTAAGCGAGCGCCGGATCCGTTTAGCTCTCATTTCCCCGGCGGAGACCCCTACCCACGCTAGGTGCCGGGTGGGGACGGCGCACCCGGAGGAGGGGCGGGGTCTGGGGGGCGCGACTGCGGGGCGGGGCCTCGGGGGCGGGGCCCGGGAAATTCCCGGCGGGGGCGGGGAGGCCCGCGCGGCGGTCAGCTGAGCGGCGCCGGGCGGGGTCGCGAGGCCGCAAGTCAGCCCGAGGTTCCCCGAGCCCGCGCCGCTGCCCCTGGCGGGTCCCCCGGTCCGCGTCTGCATCCGGGTCCGGAGCCCTCCCCCAGCGGCCACGATGCCGAGAGAGCACTGACCGCGATAGAGGCCGGAGCGCGGGCGCGGGGTGAGCTGGGGCAGAGGGCGGGCCGGGGCTTGGAGAGGTGGCGGCTCCCTTTCCGCCTTGGAAGCTGTTCCCGCGGCCCCGTTCCCTGCGACGCCGGAGCCTGTAGGGTGGAGATGGCGAGGGATGGGACGTCCTCTCCCCCGGGAGGGTTTCCGGGCCTGGGCGAATTCTGACCTGGGGGGAAAGGGCAGCGGGGCGGCCATCCCAAAGCGCCCTCCCCCCTTTTTTACCGGCCCACTTGGCCGCAGGTGACTTCCTCTGTAGGTCACGGAGGTGGTTTGAGGGTGACATCCTCCCGCAGGTTGGGAATGATTACAGCCAGTTCCTCATTATGTAGGAAGTGGTTAAATGTATACCTTTGAGAAACGAAAGCTATTCTAGCTTTTTGAGGTGGCCCAGGGACACTAAGGAACAGGTGACCTCTCTCTAAGGCGCTGGGACTCCTGAACAGCTGAAAGGAATCTTCATAAACCGTTGTGTCCGGGAGAGCATGTGTGTGTGTATGTGTTTGTGTGTATATACATACATAGACCATGACTGCTCCAGAGGCTGAGAACCCCAGAGGAATTGTTTTTACTGTCGGAAATGTGTAAGCTGGAGGCAAAGTCAGCATCGCTAAGAGAAAACGAAACCCAGATTCTGGTCTGGCCTCCTCCTCCAGGAAAACTGTTGTATGGAAATGTCTGCCCCAGAACTACTGAAGGATGAAGTGGAAAACAGAACCGTGGTCCAGTAAGGTGGTATTAGGACCTCAAAAGCCTCAGATCTGGTAAGCAAGAGCAGCGCTATTAACGCAAGAACCAGCCCCTCCCCTTCCTCTTTGACGAGGGAGAGAAGAATTAGGGACCCCTGGCTACCTCCCAGGATGTGCCCAGTTTGTGCTGGGCTGGAGAGATCCTGGGGCAGAGGCAAAGGCCAGGAACTGCCCTAGGAATGGACAAGGCAAGTGAAGTTTAAATGTGGCCTGGAGAGAGAGGACAGGGACTGGAATCTTCCCAGTGACTGATCTGTTTTTCTACTGGGCCACTTCTAGTAGTTCTTTGTATATTGTATACAGCATTATATAAATAATGTCTTTTTTTGGTAACTGATCTCAGGTTGCATATTATGCTATGGAGTCCAACTAAACCCTCCAAAAAACAAAAACAAACTTTGTTCTTGGAAGAAATTGGCCATTGTATTACCTTCCTTCAGAACCCTCTCCCTTAAGTAAGGATACATGGGTATTTTCCTCTCCAAGCCCTGCTTTTCCTGAATTTCATAGAGACTTGAACTATTTGATATGTTCTTTGGAATCAGTGGGATTAGTAAATCCAAAGGAAAAGGAAGAAATTAAACTCTGTTTTTGAGAAGTGAAGTCTGTTTCAGAGGAAATTATTATTTTAAAGGTTTTCATTTTGACATGTATACGAGGATGGGATAATAGGATATGTGTTATGAAATGACACTCAGATACCTTTGGGGATGATAAAAGAAACGGTACTAATTTTCAAAACAAGTTTTAAAAGTTGAGGTCAAGAATTTGGGAATGAGTGCCGTAGAGCTGTAGAAAAACTCATAATACTAGCGTGCTGGGTTTGTCACTACAGAGCCAAAAGTGTCTTACTCGTGCTAGACCTTAAAATACCTCATTGTACTGTATTTTCATTCCATTTCAACGAACATTTACTGAGAGCCTGCTGTGTGCCGCTCACAAGGTAGAATAAAATAGAGACTTTCCCTGAAGTTTGACGGAAGATAGCCTGGAATGGGATGATCATAGAACTTTGCAGAAAGAGCCCAGTGCTACTGGGTCCTGAAAGGAAAGAACAGTCTGTTTTACACACCCATCTATCTCAGCTGGACGTGGAGCTGTCTGGTGGGTATTTGCCAAGACAGACGTGGGGCCAGATATTTTGTGCAGAAGGAAGAACAGAGATAAGGGCAGAGAGGCGGAAGAGAGCAGGAAACTGTGAGCTCTTTCGTGTGCCTTGTGTGCCAGTGGTGTGGTGACAAGAGATGATACCGGTGAGTAAGTGGGGGCCAGACTCTGAAAGGCCACGTTTTTCTCATTTAGGAGCTGGAATTCTGCCTTGCATGGGAAGGGTTTTCAGCAGGAGGGTGACCTCATGCCACGAAACAATCTGTAGTGGTGGGGGACTACGGTAGAAGGAGGCCAGGCAGACCTCGTAGGTAACTACTCAGCAAGGATTCTCGGTGTCAGGGACACAGTGGTGCACAGAACAGAGAAAAATCTTGTACTCCGTGGAGTGCATCACTACTGTAATCGAGACAAGACACGGAGGGCCTGACCTAAGCTGGCAAGAATGGGAAGGAGGAGGAAGTACCGGCAATTTACTGATCCATGAGACTCCAATGGAGAGAATCAGGATACTCCCAGGCTCCTGCCTTACATGAGAATGGTAGATCGATTTCCATTTTCTGTAGGTTAGCAAATTACAAAATCAGAATACCATTTCTGGCATGAAAAGCGAAGCTTCTTTTTCCCCCTTCATTGGATACAGCCTTTGAGTTCTTTTTCCAGGATGATGATGGTTTTAGTTGATGTAATCTTGGGATCACACTCAGCCCCCTACCTTGGCATAAGTGTAGGAAACAGAGTGTTAAGCGTGTGTCTGAGGACGAGGGATATAAGGCCATGATTCTGCAATCTCAGCCACCTAATGTCTCTGATCAAGAAATAGGTTTTTCCTGTTTAAAATTAATTTATTCATGCAGGGACTGAACCTGTGAATGCTTATTAAGCCAATTTGGAACACACCAGGGTAAGGGCCTGGACTTACTCTGCATGATGCCTCCTGGTCCAATGTCTAGTGGGTGGAAGTCAGTATAAGACAGATTTCTGTTCGATACAGAATGACTTTCTATTGATGGGAATGGCGGAATAGAATGAGCTGTGTTGCCTGTCAAAGTCATTGCTCATATTTTCTGTCACTGAAGCCTTTCAGGCCCGGTCTGTATGACCCTCTTCCATGGAAACCAGATAAGAGATTCTTGCATCGAATAAGAAGTTGGACTGGATCTTTTGTAAGGCCAACTCAGAAATGAGATTTAAGCTCTTGCCCATGCCCACAGAGTCAAGTCATTGCTACTTGACCTCTGGAATTAAAAATGATAATATATTTAAGAATTCAAATAGGACTGGGAATAAAATCAAGGAAATTTTTCCAGGTAGTTTGCTGTCTTCCTCACTGGTGAAATCTTGATAAATTCTGTGCTAAATTAACTCACCCTTCTGTAGTTAAATATCACCTTTGCTTAGAAATGACATGTTTCAAGGATTCTTGGCTGGCTCAGTTAGTAGAGTATGCGACTTTTGATCTCAGAGCAATGAGTTCAAGCCCCATGTTGGACAGAGGGCTTATATTAAAAAAAAAAAAAAAAAAAAAAAAAGACATGTTTCAGATCTAGGTTAGTTGGATTTTTATGAGAAATTCTGTTATTTAAAAAAAGCAGCAATTCTGTTACTGGATAGAACCTTGGAATAAATGGCTTAGTTCCAATTTCTATAACCTTTGAAAATGTGTGCAAGAATTTATAATTCATCTCTGTATTTGTTCAGTTGAATGTAGCTTAAGACAATGTTAAAGACTTAGAAAATTCAGCTTCCCCTAAAGGGTGCTCTACCAATAGACATTTCACATAGGCACTGTACTCATAATTCATAATGATGCCCCCCAAAATACCTAAAATCATAGGGTGCTCTTTGGGTCATGAAAAATCAATTAAATTGCTTTTGGTAACAATTTGGTAATAAGTATTTATATGCTTATGTTTGGCATATACACTAACTTCTTATTTCCTATGACATTTAAATTACCAAATAATTTTTTCTAACAATGCTGGATAACGAAGTGTTTGCTGTGATTAGGACAGGCATATAATACATATGGTGGCATGGCCATGATGGTGCTGGGCTGTATGTGTTGGATGTGGGTTGGATCTTCCTAGAAATTCAAGAATACTTTTCATGGGGTTTTTGAGCTAAAAGCAAATGTAATGATCATCATTCACTAGACAAGTCAGTAAATTATCATAAGAGGTCACACATCTGGGTAAGGCAGCTAATGTTTTTTCTACTGTCCTCCTTAGCATAACCGTGCTTTCTCCCCTCACATCCTAAAATCTGGGCAACCTGAAAAAGTTAGAAGCCCTGATAAAACAGCTAGAACCAGTTTTAACTTTATTGTGGGTGTCTAAAGGAAATGTAAAGGAAAGTTGAAGAGGAAAAATAACCTGGATAATTTTCAAGAGAAAATCTTTCTTTTCTCCCCTCCCCTCTCTTCCTCTTCCCTGTCTCCCCTGCACTTCCCTCTTCTCTCCCCTTTCCTCTCTTGGAAAAACCATTAAGGAGAAATGTGTATATGATAAAATGAAATTAAGCACATCTCTAGAGAACTGCTTAGGAACTTTAAAAAAAAATCTGTTAAATGTTTCCACTTGCTTTTGCAAAGTATATTATAATCATTGAATACCTAAGCAAATTGGACAGTTGACAAGTAAATGATACATATTTTAAGGTTTTTAAAATTTTTTATTTAAATTCAATTTAACATATAGTGTACTACTAGTTTCAAGGATAGAATTTAGTGATTTATCAGTTGTATGGCACCCAGTGCTGGGGCACCTGGGTGACTCAGTTGGTTAAGTGTCTGCCTTTGGCTCAGGTCATGATCTCAGGGTCCTGTGATGGAGCCCTATGTCAGGCTCCCTGCCCGCAGGGAGCCTGCTTCTCCTTCCCCCTCGGCCCCTCCCCCTCCACTTGTGCTCTATCTCAGATAAATAAAATTTAAAAAAAAAAAAACCACCCTGTGGTCATTCTATCAAGTGCCCTCCTTAATGCCCATCACCTAATTACCCCATCCCCCACCCACCTCCCCTCCAGCAACCCTCAGTTCGTTCCCTAGATTTAAGATTTATGGTTTGCCTCCCTCTCTGTTTTTGATCTTATTTTATTTTTCCTTCCCTTCCCCTATGTTCCTGTCTTTTTTCTTAAATTCCATGCATGAATGAAATTGTGTGGTATTTTTCTTTCTTTGACTGACTTATTTCACTTAGCTTAATACCATCTAGTTCCATCCACGTCTTTGCAAACGGCAAGATTTCTTTTTTCAGGGCTGAGTAATATTCCATGCAGATAGATAGATAGATAGATAGATAGATAGATAGATAGATAGATATCACATCTTCTTTATCTATTCATCTGTCAATGGACATCTGGGCTTTTTCTATATTTTGGTGATTGTGGACATTGCTGCTCTAAACATTGGGGCACATTGCAAGGATTTTATCTTTAGGTGTCTTTAGTATTCCTATTATTTAGTAAAAACCTATGTTTATGAAAAGTTAGTTCTAACATCATACTGTGCAAAAACAAATGTTATAGAAAGCGAGAAACTGGCTTTCTCCCTTTTTTCTAAGTTATTTCATCCAGATTATTTTATTGGGGAAACCAAAAGCAGTCTCTTCTCTTGGGCTCCTAATACTAGGAGCCCACCTCAGCACTATACCACTTTCCTAATGCATTAGGATATGTAGAACATAGGCTACCTTTCAGAGGCCCACAGTGGGATAGTATGCCTCATCAATGCTTATCACTTCAGAAATTGCCATCCTCCTTAAAGCATTTCATAGGACTGCCTTTCCTTAAGGTGGCTGCTCAGGGGAGAAGCTGGAGCCTGCTGTCCTCTCATGGTACTGTCCCTCATGATCTGCAGGTTCCTTCAGACCAAAAGCAGATCACCAGGCTCTTGGGTCCAGGGGACCTCCAGAGAACCCCAGGCATTGCTTCCATTGGGGGTGGGGAAAAAGCATTGCACCACAACCTGTGTGTTTGGTTGCATTTTAATAGATGGTCACCAAAAGTGCTCCTAGCTGTTAATGATACAGTGCTGTATCAGAAAGAATGCACTTATCCTTCTTCATCTTCCATAACAAGGCTTATCATGATCGTTATGAAGCGCAAAAAAGAAAATGTTTGCCTGTAGCATGTCACCAGTTGTTAGAAGAGATTCGTATATTTGCCCAGGTGGTAGGGCATACATAAACGGATCTTATTTTTGTCCATCTCGTTTGTCTTGTCTCATTTATGTCCACATTGACCCCTCTAAAAAATAAAGTGGTATGCTTAAAATATTCTCAGAATGTACAATAAGTGAGCAAGATCTCTTAGTCTTTTTAGGATGCCTTGCAGAATTACTGAATATTGGAGCCTAAATATTCAGTAGCATCTTTATTGTATGATGGAGCTGGGTTTTGGTATTGTTCATACTCCTATTGTTCATACCTCTTCAGAAGTGACCTCGGCCGAGCTCTAACACCGCTGGGAGCTCAGCTCGGTCTCCTGTCAAGTGCCATCCAGTTGGGTTTTAGTGAGGAATAGAAACTGACGTGTTGGCTGCGGTGATTCAGCATGTAGTAAGCATCCAAAATAGGTTCCATCTCCCTTTCCTCTTAGCCAAAAATTCAAGAGATAAAATATGGAGATTTTTTAACAGCTTTATGTGCAGTTCACCCAAAACAAAAAGATCTGAGCTTGAAAGATTTGCATAGGAAAACCAATTTAATACTTTACCCATATCTACAAATGTACGTTTGGAAGCCTTGAATTCCTGTTAGGATCCCTGATTCTCATGCTCTTCTCTTCCTCCTCCATCCCTCAGGCCCTCGCCACACCCACGCACACAGATGCATGGGCACACTCACAATGCACTGAGGCTAGAATACACCTCTTTGTTTAAAAGGGAAGAACAAAAAATGTCCAAGAAAGAACTGGAGAGGAAGGAGGCAACTTTTGGAATACACACTAGCAGTTGCCCTTGGATTTGTGGGACTCGGGGGGACTCCTTGCAGCGGGAAGACAGCTCTCTCTTCAGTCTGTGACGTTTCCCTAGGTCCTGCAGCCATGTCCCACCAACCACTTAGCTGCCTGACTGAAAAGGGGGACAGCCCCAACGAAACCACAGGAAATGGGCCCCCCAACCTGGCTCACCCAAATCTGGAGACGTTCACCCCAGAGGAGCTGCTGCGGCAGATGAAGGAGCTCCTGACTGAGAACCATCAGCTCAAAGGTGAGAAGCCCCTGGCCACTGTTTCTTCGTTCACCTGGGCCTTCATGAACCGCATCTGTCTGTCAAAAGGCTTGTTGGTGAATTCCCTTCTCTCTCTTTCACTAGCGGGAGAAAGAGCACAGGGTTTAGCTTTTGGTAAAGCTAAAATTGTTTCCATTGTTGACTTTGGGGATACAGGTGAGAATAAAAGGTACTTATACATCCCAGGGAAATGGTGTAATGACAGAGTCCCTTTAGAAAGAAAGGAAGAGTTGCAGAGTTCTAAATGTGACCTTGTTCATAGAACGCATTCTGGGGTCTCAGGCCATGGCTTCTGGCAGGACCTGTGTTCAAATCAGTCCTCTAGCATGTGTGCCATCGTGGAGGAACCCAAACTAGTTTTATTTTCTGGAGTCTTCGGAGGACTAGAAATGACATTAGGCCCTTGAGTCCTGTCTAGAAGCAAAAACCACTCATCTTCCTACATTTCCTGCTAACCCTGGGGCCCAGGCCAAGGAGGGCTTCTTTAGATTCAGAGCTAAGTGATGAGGGTGGTTGGGAGTTGGATTCATCAAATCGAGTCTGATGTGTGACACTCCCTCTGAACCCCATACAGAAGCCATGAAGCTAAATAATCAGGCGATGAAAGGGCGATTTGAAGAGCTCTCAGCCTGGACAGAGAAACAGAAGGAAGAACGCCTCTTTTTTGAGATACAGAGCAAAGAAGCCAAAGAGCGCCTCGTGGCTTTGAGTCATGAAAATGAAAAATTGAAGGAAGAACTTGAAAAACTAAAAGGGAAAACAGAAAAGTCCCTTGAGGTGAGCAGACTAGTCAGTTGCGATTTTATTTTATTTTATTAATATTTAGAGTGGAATCTTCCTTATCTAGACTTCTAAATCAAAACCTTTCATGGTTCAGGCTAGACAAGTATTTTGCATCATTTGAGAGAACTGTTCTTCCTGAGAAGGTGGCTGCAGTTTCAAGGGTCGTGTACAATCTCTGTTGGGGAAGGGAAATCTGTACAGTTTTGACCGTATTGATTATAGTAAAAAAAGGTTGCAGTTATAAATCAGTATTTTGTATTCATCATAGATGGTGCAGGAGAACCTCTCCCTCGAACCTTCCAAGTGTTAGCTTTTAGTTTATGTCTTTGATAGAAAATTACATTAAAAAAATCTATTACTCCCAAGTTTTACTTTATTTTAGTCTTTTCCTAAGTCTAAAATAGAGATTCCTCACTTTACATTTTACATCTACTTTTTTTTTTTTTTAAGATTTTATTTATTTATTAGTTAGAGAGAGAGAGCGAGCACAGGCAGACAGAGTGGCAGGCAGAGGCAGAGGGAGGAGCAGGCTCCCTGCTGAGCAAGGAGCCCGATGTGGGACTCGATCCCAGGACGCTGGAATCATGACCTGAGCTGAAGGCAGCCGCTTAACCAACTGAGCCACCCAGGCGTCCCACATCTACTTTTTTTTTACATCTACTTTTGAAAAATGGTGCTATACTTATCATGTTGTGATAGGAGGCTGTCAGTTTGCCACATTTTCATTGACCCAAAGAACCTGAGAAATGTGCTCATGGCCAAGAGTGGGTGCCAAAGATGTTAGTGAGAAAATATGTACCAGAATCCATTTGAAGCATCCACCCATATTCTGAGGACTGGCTCTTGTTCCTTAAGCTGGGCATCTGCTATTCCTTGTCTTCCCAGCCTGGAACTTAGCAGCCCCCTGAGAGATGGACCACTGGTTTGATTCAGGGAGGATAGAAACCCAGACTTCAGAGATGTTCCTTGAGATACCTTGAACCCTGTTGATCTCTGATTTCTTGGGTCAAGTATGCAAACAAAGAAGATAAGAGGAAAAAAAGGGCGGGGGGAACAATATGGAATAACCTGAAGAATGAAAAGTTGTTAAGAGAACTATATTGTGCTTTATGTCAGGGCTTTATTCATCGATCCCTGCTCATGGGACTGTGTGAACATTCTGCTTTAATAAACTTACATTTGTGTGGGAAATGATACATTGCTGATTAGATCTATCACATCTAATGCTTCAACTTGTCTTACAGTTCAAAAAACATTAAGTCACTTCTTTGGGGGAAATCTCTTGGTACCTAAATATTTGCAGGGTAGAATACTCTGAAGAAGTGATCAACTAGGATATTGAATAATTTTCTACTCTCTGTAAGAAAATATCTGTTTTTTAAGATTTTATTTACCTGAGAGAGAAAGAGTATACAAGCTGTGGGGAGGAGCAGAGGGACAAGCAGACTCCCCACTGAGCACAGAGCCCAAAGTGAGGCTCAATCCCAGGACCCCAAGATCATGACCGGAGCCGAAGTCAGATGTTTAACTGACTGGGCCAGCCAGGTGCCCCAGAAAATATCTTATACTGTTTTCCTCCTTTGGCTTTTGGGATGTGAGCTGACAGTTGGCACCAGTCTGTTGGGGCCTATCACATTGAAGCCCAGGAAGAAGCTTCCAGAAGCAGTTTGTCTGCTTGAAATCATCTGTGTATGGGTTTTCCTAAGAAGTCCCAGTATTGGAAGAGATGGA
>RCUC01118048.1:0-29984 GCA_003697995.1 Taxidea taxus jeffersonii
CAGGAGCTTTACAAATAGATTAGAAATTATAACATTTTAAAAAATCAGTGAATGTCAAAAAAGCAGCTCTGGCTAAAATTAATTTGGCATAATGTAGGCTTCTGTTTTCTTCCAGGTTTGGTATTCTTTTTTATCAGTTAAATGGTTAAGAGTATAAAGCAATGGGCACCATTCTTTGCATATGAAATAAGCTGATTAAAATGTTATGGTGACAACCAAACAAAGCAAACATTTAATATCTTGGCACTTCCACTGGAAGAGAGAAAAAGGAAATTCATCTGCCTTCCCAGGAAGCAAATCAGCTCCATATTAATCCCAATTAAAATTTGCTTTCTTCTAATATAGTAGAAAAATACAAAGCATTATTAAATTGGTAAATGGGATAATTTTGTCTCTTCCCGAAGTTTGACAGGTCCCAAAGATAGCTTTTACTGGCAATACAATTGACGTATGTATAGAGTTTAAAGTTTACAAAGAGCTTCTACACATATTACCTCATTAGATCCTCACAACAATCCTGTATGGACTCAACAGTCATTTCATTAAGCATCTGCTATGCCTTGAACCCTAGCCTAGGCCTTAGGGTAGTGCAAGAAGGAGATGACTCCTACCCTCAACAGCTCGTGGTCTTGTGAGGAAGGCAGATGTCTAAACAAATAATTATATTACAGTGAAGTAACTGCCGTAACAGTAGCCATAAAAGCACTTTGAGGAAAATATTATCATCTTCGTTTTACAAGTCAGGAAGCCAAAGGAAAATTAAATGACTTAGTGCCCGACCCAGCATCCAAGCTCAGCCTGCCTGACTTTAAAACCAGCCTTCTATCGACTTTAAAAACAAAAACCAAAACCAGCCTTTTATCCACTATACTATACCACACTTACCCTGTCTCAAATTCCTTAGAAAGTGTACAGTTCTTGGGTTTGGCAACTGAAAATACATTTAGATGTTTATCAGCTAGGTCTGGTTTGTTTACGCGGTGCTTGTACATAGAGACACACAAACAGTGTGTAATGAAATGGCATTACTGGTGCATACGAACTTACTATTGTGGAGAAGACAGACTCCTTGGCAAGGGAAAGAAGTGTTCACTTTCGCAAAAGGGTTATCTTTTAATTGTCCAAGTCTTTTAAATCAGCAGTGCCCAAATGTTGGTCTACAGACCACTGCTAGGCTCAGATAAAGACTGACCAGCCCAAAACAAAATGAGAAAAAAGTGGACAAGGCAGTGTTTTGTTTTGTTTTTTTAAAAGGTAAAATGTTCCATTTAAAGGCCTGTCCTTTTTTTCAGGGATTGGGAATTTTTGTTATTAAGTATGCTTTATTTTATGAAATGAAGGTGATAGGAAATGCATAGTTGGTTTTGGTTTTATTATTCTTTCTTGGAAAAACAGAAAATTTACAAGCCTATGTGTAACCCCAAAATACATATATTTTTTAATTACAAGCTAATGACATCCAAAAGTCTGAAGAACCACAGCTTTAAATCAATACAATTTTTGTTGAATAACTCCTAAGTCCAACATTGTAAACCATACTGTGAAAGGATACATAAAATTTATGAAAAACTTCCCCTGACCTCAAGAAGCTTATATTCAAATTAGGGAGACAAGACAGACACATAAAACAGTTAGATAGCAATACAAGACAGAATATAACAAGTGATTAGCTTAAATTTTGACATTTTCATGTATCAAAAGTGTTAAAATGTACATACCCTTTGACCCAGCTATTCCACTTCTAGGAATTTATTCCTAAAGAAACAATCACAGATGCATGGAAAGATGTATGGACAAAGATACTCACTATGATATTATTTATAATGGTAAAAAATTAGAAACACTTTCAATGTCCAACAATAGGGAGATGGCTAAGTAAGTATGCTAAATAAACATACTTAAATATGTTCAAATCCCACACACTAAGAAGTATATACAAGAATATATATTAACGTGAGAAAACATTCACAATATATTGCAAACAAAGAATGCAAATACAAAATAGTACCAAAGTATGATACCATATTAGTAAAGAAAAAAGTGCTTGTATATATTCATGAAAAATACAGGAAGCATATACATAAAATTTTAATTGTGGTTATCTTTGGGTGGTTATTATGAGTGAGTTTTGGATTTTTCTCCTTAATGCTGGTCTTTATTTTCCAAGCTTTCCCATTGAGTAGGCATTACTTTTGGACTGGAAGAAAAATAATGTCATATTACTTTTTTAACTGTGTTAAAAAAAATTCCGGGGCGCCTGGGTGGCTCGGTGGGTTAAGCTGCTGCCTTCGGCTCGGGTCACGATCTCAGGGTCCTGGGACTGAGTCCCGCATCAGGATCTCTGTTCAGCAGGGACCCTGCTTCCCTCTCTCTCTCTGCCTGCCTCTCTGCCTACTTGTGATCTCTCTCTATCAAATAAATAAATAAAATCTTAAAAAAAAAAAAATCCCGTAAAGAGGGACGCCTGGGTGGCTCAGTTGGTTAAGCGGCTGCCTTCGGCTTGGGTCATGATCCCAGCGTTCTGGGATCGAGTCCCACATCGGGCTCCTTGCTTGGCAGGGAGCCTGCTTCTCCCTCTGCCTCTGCCTGCCTCTCTGTCTGCCTGTGCTCGTTCTCTAACAAATAAATAAAATCTTTAAAAAAAAAATTCCGTACAGAAACATACCAAAGTGTTAACAGTGGTTATGATTAGGGTTGAGGATTATTGCCTCTTTTATATTATTAAAAAATTCCATGATTTATTTTATAATGGAAAAGATACAGAAATTTAGAATAGCACTAAGGGAATAATAATAATGAAAATTACTGAACCAACATTACAACAAAAAATATTTTTAATGTTTTCTCAGAGGTCTGTCAAACATCTTTGGCCTGTTTCTCTCTCAGCCACCAACATACGGCTGTCATAGGCACAAGCTAATGTTGACTCTACAGAGGTTAGGCACTGGCTTCAGAACCCACCTTTTCTTCCTTTACTCAAAGATCAGAAACAGAGAGAAACCAGCAACAGAGCAACTATATGCCTTTCTAATTTCATATAGGTATATCCCTGGTCTGAAGTTTTGTTCATTAAAGCACTGATTTTTATATATTCAAACTGCCAATCTTCATTTGTGATTGCTCCTACCCCTCAAAACAAAAAAAAAAGCATAATTTATTCAATATTTATTTTCTGCTAATGTTTATAATTTTTTTAAAGAAATCACTATGCCCAACATGGAGCTCGAACTCAGGACCCAGAGATCAAGAGTCACATGCTCTACCAACTGAGCCAGCCAGGCACCCCTATTTTTTGCTAACTTTTAATCTTTTTTCCTTTCTATTAAATTTAATTCTTTATAAATATGACATAGGCATTAACTGAAACAGGGGGGTAGGCTGAGCACACTCCCCTTTCTCCAAAGCCCAGCAAATAACACAGAAGCTATTAAAAAAAAAAAAAAACCCATAATCAAAAGAAGAAATGTTTTTTGGTGGACTAACACTATGAGGAATAGCTGAAATACAAAAACATGGTCCTATAAACTTAGAGTGGAGGGCTACTGCAAGTGGTCGGAGCAGCCCCACAGTAAAATAAGCCCAGAGGTAGAAAAAAGCAGGAAGAACTGAAACAACTTACAGAATTTATAGGTTGGGGGGTAGCACAGAAGTTACAAAGATCAGCCTCTCCCCCATTTACCTCTTTGGGATAAACATTGTAGAACACAGGTATTTCCAGATGGGAATAGTGGCATCAAACAAGACAGGTGTCACTTCCCAGGTAGGAACAAGGAATATAAACACTGGATCAGAGAGATAAGACAGAACCCTGAATGGATAGACATAACTACAAAGAGGACTGGCAATGGTACACTCCATCCCATTCCATCTCTACCCACAATCAGCGGAGACCTGCTGCAGTAATAGATGTAACATTTACTGGAAGGCTAACAAGGACTCTCAAACAAAAATAAATGAGTAAAAAACCAAGATTCCAACATGAAAAGGAGGCATGAATGTGATAAACGGAAGAACTCACACCCAAAGAAAGAGCGTTGACGGGTTAAATAGGGTAAGACCTTAGATCAAGTACAATTAATATCCTCAGGGATATGCAAGATAATAATATATTTATTTAAAAAAGAAATCAATTAGAGCCCTCAGAAATTAATTTTTGATCACTTAACTAAAAAACCTAAGAACTGAAAAGATATAGCTAATGAACAAACTAAATTGGTACATTGAAAGATGGAGCCAATAAATTCACAATAGAGTACAGAAGGAAAAAGAAGTAGAAAGTATTTCACAAAGTTAAGATATAAAAGATTTAAGCAATTTCAACCAAAATTCCAATTGCCTTTTTTCCAGAAATGGACAAGCTAATCGTAAACTTCATATGGTAATTCAAGGAACCCAGAAAACCAAAGCAATCTTAAAAAAAACTAAATTGGAAGACTCACACTTTCTGACTTCAAAACTTACTACAAAAATACAGTATTCAAACCAGTTTAGTGCTGGCATAAAAATGGACATAATAGATCAATGGAACAGAATTTTTTTTTAAAGATTTTATTTATTTATTTGACAGAGAGACAGCGAGAGAGGGAACACAAGCAGGGGGAGTGGGAGAGGGAGGAGCAAGCTTCCTGCTGAGCAGGGAGCCCAACGTGGGGCTCGATCCCAGGACCCTGGGATCATAACCTGAGCTGAAGGCAGATGCCCAATGACCGAGCCACCCAGGCGCCCCAACTGAATAGAATTTTTGACAAAGGTGATAAGACTACTCAATGCGGAAGAACAGTCTTTTCAACCAATGGTCCAGATATCTACTCAAACTCTCAATTGCAAGAGTGAAATTAAGACACTTTTTAATGTACAAGGACACAAAAATTTTGCTTCCCTTAGATTTCTGGTGAAAGAATTACTCAAAGATAATACCTGGAGCTAAAAAAACTAATGCAGAAACAATAAACAAGGTATAAGAAAAGGGTAAGGAGAGAAACCAGTAAGGCCTTAAAGTTAAGTGCTGATTGGGAAAAGAACAAAACACGGCACGGTTTACTAATTTTCAAAAAACTGCAATCTCAGATGATATTGACAGGAATAACTGTGAGGGTAAGAAGGGGACTGAGAGAAGGGAAGCAGAAGAATGATGAAGTCTTTCCCTTGTTCAGAAGAAAGATACAGAAAGTTGATTAATATAGGCATTGATAGAAAAATACAAATTTAGGCATCATGCAAAAAATTTAAGAGTACTAGATGGCTTCACTCCAAACACTGAAGGAAGATATAATATTTATCTTAAACAAATGCTTTCAGAGAATAGAGAAACTCATTTGTGAGACTAATAGAACCTTGATGTCAAAATCTGATAAAGACATTAAAAATAACTACAGGTCAACATTCCTTATAAACAGGCACAAAAATTCGAAACGAAATGTTACCAAATAAAATCAAAGTTATATAAAAAGGATAATACATCATGATCAAGCAAAATTTATTCCAAGAATATAAGACTGATTTAACATGAAAAAATCAGTATAATTCACCACACTAATAGAATAAGGAAAAAAACTATATGATCATATCAATGTAGAAAAAGCATTTGATAAAATTCAACATCCAGCAAACTGGAAAAAAAGAAACTTATGCTCACACAAAAACCTGCACACAAATGTTCATAGTAGCTTCATCAAGAATAACCAACATCTGGAAACAACCTTTCAATGAATGAGTGGTTTAACTGTGGTATATACATACCATGGCATAATGCTCAGTATTAATGAGCTACTGATCTGTTTAACAACCTGGATGGCTCCTAAGGGAATTGTGGTGAAAGAAAAAAATCAATGACAAAAGGTTACATATTGTAGGATTCCATTTACATTACATTCTTGAAGTGACAAAATTTAGAAATGGAAAACAGATTAGTGGTTGCCAGGGGTTTACCAGGCCAAGTAGCTGTGGCTATAAAAGCATGATTCAACGGGTCATTGCAACAGATCTGTTCTACATCTTGACGAGGTGATCACACTAACCTATACACGTGATAAAATTGCCTAGAACTCAATACAAACACACATACAAATAAATGCATGTAAAACTAATGAAATCAAAGTAAGGTCAGTGGGTATCAATGTCAACTTCCCGGTTGTGTTGTAAACAATAGTAACAAGATGTTATCATTTGGGGAAACTAGATCAAGGGTAAATGGAGCATTCTGTATTATTTCTTATAATTACACGTGAGTCTACAATATCTCAAAGTAAAAAGCATAAAAAACTTAAAATATGAAAAAAAAACTGTGTCGATATGAGACAGACTGCATTCAAAATGATATGTCTGAAACAATTATAAATATTCTAACAAACAGAACTATTCAACATGACCTAAAAATTCTGACTTAGATGACTATGCCACACGGTATGGTCCTAATGCTTTATACAATTCAGTGTCATTTCAAAAGAGAAGCAAATTAATACTGCATTCAGAATCACAGTTGTGAAGATTGCTTACTTCATAAGAGCTTCAGGCCAAGTGACTAAGTGGGACTAAAATCCAGCCTCCATTCTACTCTCCAATGCACCCAAAGGACTATGTTTACCCAAAAGAGGCATTTTTACTTACTTACTTACTTATTTATTTTTAAGATTTTATTTATTTATTTGACAGAGATCACAAGTAGGCAGAAAGGCAGGCAGAGAGAGAGGAAGGGAAGCAGGCTCCCTGATGAGCAGAGAACCCGATGCGGGGCTCGATCCCAGGACCCTGGGATCATGACCTGAGCCGAAAGCAGTGGCTTTAACCCACTGAGCCACCCAGGCGCCCCTGGAAGAGGCATTTTTAAATAATTTGCACAATGGCATACTTTGGGCTAGCAGTGACCTACCCGTTAAGTAAATCACTTTCTTTTGCACTTCAGGAAAATTACTGAAAATCTATTCCTAGCACTTAAATAGACTCATCTTTAAGTTTTTGCCTTTCAAAGCAAAAAGATCTGAAACCATATCTCAGTTCTGTTGTGTTGGTGGAATACAGAGTGTTCTTTAGGAGGTTTTGGTTCTGTCTCAAATCCTTTTTGAAACAAAGTGGTCTATAAATCAATACAAACCAAAATATAAATTAGAGTGCTATACTGTACTGTGTTATGGCTTAATTAGTTAATCATAGCATTTTACACATATATATGTATGTATACATATATATGCTTGTGTGTGTGGTATAAAAATAACTGCATTCCCTTAATAATAATACTATTCCAATAACTCATTTAATCCTCACAACTCTGAGATAGATAATATTATGACTCCCAATTTATAGATGAGGGAAACAAGAAACGGAGAGATTAAGTAATTTTCCCAAGGTCACTTAGCAAATGAAAAATCTGGGATGCAAACCCATACAGTTTAGATCCAAATCACTCTTTAATTTTTTTTAAGGATTTTATTCTTTTATTTGAGAGAGAGAGTCAGAGCATGAGACGGGAGAAGGTCAGAAGGAGAAGCAGACTCCCCATGGAGCTGGGAGCCTGATGCAGGACTCGATCCCAAGTCTCCAGGATCATGACCTGAGCCAAAGGCAGTTGCTTAACCAACTGAGCCATCCAGGTGCCCTCTTTAAATATTTTTTTACATTTTATTTATTTAAGTAATCTCTACACCCAATGTGGGGCCCGAACTCACAACCCTGAGTGAGATCAAATGTCTTATGGCTTCCAACTGACCCAGCCAGGTGCCCTTAGATTGAAATCATTCTTAACCACTCTGCATTAATGTCCTTAGTCATAATTCAATTCAGCACCTCAGAAATGTGTCTAATAGAGGCACTTGATAAATAACTTGTTGAATGAATGAATGAATATTAAGGCAATGATTCTCAACTAAAAGTACATTCTCCCAACCTTCCAAAGAATTTGCTCTCCTTTCCCAAGACTTTGGTATTCTCTCCCATTATCCCATCATATTGCCACCTTATTAAAATAAAAACCACAGTAAATCACTTTAATGAATGAAATAACTAATATTTCCCAACCCTTAGGTTTTTAGGAGTCAAACAGTTACGTATGAAACCGTACAAAACATGTAGTCTGATTCTTTTAAGGGTGTGAGCAGCTACTGACTACTTACTGGCTTATACAAGAATGTATCTGTACAGATTTACAACATATTGTCTTAAAGATGTATTTATTTATTTGAGAGGAGAGAGAGCAAGCATAAGTGGGAGGGACAGAGGGAGAGAGAGAATCTCAAGCAGACTCCCTGCTAGCACAGAGCTGATGTGGGGCTCGTTCCCAGGACCCTGAGATCCAGACCTGAGCTAAAACCAAGAGTTGGACCCTTAACAGACTCTGCCATCCAGGCACCTAAGGGGATTGGCAATATTGAGGCGAAAGCAGCTTTATGTTTCCCCAGATACCAGATATGTTATGTTGCCTGTCTTTACACCATTTACTTATTTATCTATTTATTCAAAACATTCTTTTTTCCTCAGATTTTTTAAAAGTCTTATTTATTTAATCTCTACACCCAACACGGGGCTTGAACTCTGGCCCCCAAGATCAAGAGTCACACATTCCACCAACTAAGCCAGCCTGGAGCCCCTTTTTATTTAAAACATTGTTTTCTTTCTTTTTTTTTTTTTTTAAGATTTTTTTTTTTTAATATTTTATTTATTTATTTGTTAGAGAGAGAGAGAGTGAGCACAGGCAGACAGGGAGGCAGGCAGAGGCAGAGGGAGAAGCAGGCTCCCTGCCGAGCAAGGAGCCCGATGTGGGACTCGATCCCAGGACGCTGGGATCATGACCTGAGCCGAAGGCAGCCGCTCAACCAACTGAGCCACCCAGATGTCCCTAAAACATTCTGTTTTCATATGTATCTCTGTTTATAAACCAACACTAAGAGAAGAATAAATGGTTAAGTGAATTAAAATCCTGGTTCTTGGGGTGCCTGGGTGGCTCAGTGGGTTAAAGCCTCTGCCTTTGTCTCAGGTCATGATCCCAGGTCCTGGTATTAAGCCCTCCATCGGGCTCTCTGCTCAGCAAGGAGCCTGCTTCCCTATCTCTCTCTCTCTCTCTCTCTCTCTGCACCTGCCTCTCTGCCTACTTGTCATCTCTGTCAAATAAATAAATAAACTCTTAAAAAAAAAAAAAGAAAATCCTGGTTCTTGCCATCTTTGTTGCTCACCATTTCTATTGTTTATTAAAACATGTTCATTTTCCCCTGCTGCACCTTCATTATTCTATTTTCTTTCACAGTAGTCTCTTGTCTCTTCTGACTTTACTCTTCTGACATTTATAGCAAAATGTGTGCCTATGATAGACTTCTATAAAAGTGAAGTAATCACAGCACATTGAGAGACATCTTCAAATCTTAAGAGGCTCTTTGTCATTTGGTTTATGTTATTAGTTATTCAACTAAACAAAAGCCTTGTTGGTTGAGGAGTTTTGTCTTTGGGGAAGGTGGGTAGGCACAGGAGGAACTGTACTAGGCTCAAACTGTTCCAAAATCTAGATGAGATATTGAAACCAGTGTTCATAAATGACGAATGCTAAGCCATACTGTCCTTCTTTAGGATTCATAAAGACCAAATAGGCTAAAAATTTTACAGGTTGAAAGTTAATAAAAAAGAATAATTCATAAACTTTGTTAGATTAAAATATTAAATATAACAAAAAAAATCTTGGGAACACTTCTGATTTAAAACAGCACCACCACATTCTTAATGTTAATGAATGGCTGCCAAGACTTTGAAATGCATTTTTTTTTTAAGATTTTATTTATTTATTTGACAGACAGAGACCACAAGTAGGCAGAGAGGCAGGCAGAGAGAGGAGGAAGCAGGCTCCCTGCTGAGCAGAGAGCCCGATGCAGGGCTCCATCCCAGGACCCTGGGATCATGACCCAAGCCGAAGGCAGAGGCTTTAACCCACTGAGCCACCCAGGCGCCCCTAAAATGCATTTTTTAAAAGACTTTATTTATTTATTTGATAGAGACACAGTGAGAGAGGGAACACAAGCAGGGGGAGTGGGAGAGGGAGAAGCAGGCTTCCTGCTGAGCAAGGAGCCCAACACGGGGCTCGATCTCAGGACCCTACAATCATGACCCGAGCCGAAGGCAGACGCCCAATGACTGAGCTACCCAGGCCCCCTTGAAATACATTTTTAAATAAAAACTTCACCCTTTTGGATCAGCTTAATCTTTTGATAGAAAGAAGTAACTATAAATATGCCATAAATTATATGTATATTAGATGGTCTCTAAAGCTTTAAAAATTCTACAATTCTCAATGGAATCAGAAATGCTCCAAGAATCTCAGAAAGTGCCTAGAGCAATAGTTCTTGAGGTGCTGGACTTGTTGGCTCACTGCAAACTTATTACAAACAATAAAAATAAAAACAAAACCAAAAAGCAGATTACCAGGTCCATCCAGGTAGGTCTGGCATATTTTTTTTTTAATTTTTATTTATTTGACAGACAGAGATCACAACTAGGCAGAGAGGCAGGCAGGGGGGGGGGGAAGCAGGCTCCCTGCCCAGCAGAGAGGCTCGATCCCAGGACCCTGGGATCATGACCTGAGCTGAAGGCAGAGGCTTTAACCCACTGAGCCACCCAGGCACCCCGAGGCATATTAATTTTGGTGCGGAATCAGGTACTATTGAGACTAATAAAAATTATTGGCTCTCTTCCCCAAAAATGCACATATATACTCACAATTTTACATCTGATACAACTCCCTGAAGACCAGCCACAGACTCCAGGTTAAACTGTAAATCCCAGGTTAAAAAGTAAAAAAAAAAAAATTCAGCCCCAGAATGTTATAAATGTTTTCTAAAGGGTGGTCAAATGGAAGAAGAAATAGATTTACTCTCTACTCCAGAAGAAGACACAACTGGAGAAAGTCATAGAACTTGCAGCTGAATTAAAAGCAAGTATTTGTAATAATTAGAGTCAACAAATAATCTGACAGCTTTCTGCCCAACACAATGGGCAGCCCATTAATCTAAGAGGTCAAAATAAGTAGACCTCTTTAAAATAGAGATCTAGGGGCACCTGGCTGGCTCAGTTGCTAGAACATGCAACTCTCGATCTTGGGGTTGTGAGTTTAAGTTCCATGTTGTACACAGAGTTTGCTTTTTTAAAAACCCAATACAGTAAAGTAGAGATTTTTTTTAAAGTTTAGAGCTATTGTGGGAAGGATTCCCACACTGGATAGAAGACAGGGTAAAATAATTTCTAAGGTCTTTTTTTTTTTTAAGATTTTATTTATTTATCTGACACACAGAGAAAGATCACAAGTAGGCAGAGAGTGAGGAGGAAGCAGACTCCCCGTCGAGCAGAGACCTCGATGCGGGACCTGATCCCAGGACCCAGAGATCATGACCTGATCCGAAGGCAGAGGCTTTAAGCCACTGAGCCACCCAGGCGCCCTCTAAGGTCTTTTTCAATGTTAACATTTTATGGTTCTAAAAAGTTCTACAAAAGAGGAAAAAGGAAAAAAATTAAAAGTTAATTTTAAAACTTTTAACCATTTATAAGCTGTTTTCTGTGTTTAAGATTAAAAAAGAAAAACAAAAAAACTGCCTGCATTTGACTCTGTGTATCTGTGTCAATGTGCCTGTCTTGAAATGAAAGCCATAGCCAGAGGGACTTTTCTTCTTAATTTAATATCACTTTTTTTTAAATCCCCAACAAAATTTTGTTCAAAAAAACATGCGCTGGGGCACCTGGGTGGCTCAGTCGTTAAGCATCTGCTTTCGGCTCAGGTCATGATCCCAGGGTCCTGGGATCGAGTCCCACATCAGGATCCCTGCTTAGCCGGAAGCCTGCTTCTCCCTCTCCCACTCCCCCTGCCTGTATTCCCTCTCTCACTGTGTCTCTCTCTGTGAGATAAATAAAATCTTTTAAGAATATATATAAATAAATTAATAATTTTTTAAAAATTTTAAATGAGCTGAAACCAGTATTAAACTCTATGTCGGAGCACCTGGGTGGCTCAGTCATTAAAGTGGCTGTCTTCAGCTCAGGTCGTGATCCCAGGGTTCTGGGATGGAGCCCTGCATCAGGCTCCCTGCTCTGCAGGAAGCCTGCTTCTCCCTCTCCCACTTCCCCTGCTTATGTTCCCTCTCTTGCTGTGTCTCTGTCAAATAAATAAATAAAAATCTTGAAAAAAAAATTGAACTGTATGTCAACTAACTAGAATGTAAATTAAATAATTGATTAAAAAATAAAAATAAGGAGTGCCTGGGTGGCTCAGTGGGTAAAAGCCTCTGCCTTTGGCTCAGGTCATGATCTCAGCGTCCTAGGATCGAGCCCCGCATGGGGCTCTCTGCTCGGCAGGGAGCCTGCTTCCCCCTCTCTCTCTGCCTGCTTTTCTGCCTACTTGTGATCTCTGTCGTCAAATAAATAAATAAAATCTTTAAAAAATAAATAAATAAAATAAAATAAAAGTAAGTATGACATACATCCTACAATCCTAGAAAATTATCAGTTTCCTTATGTATAGCAATAACCCACTTAGGAGTCAAAGTATATGACTTCGTCTTTTCCTATTTCTGGATTTCCTGCACTCTAATGAGTACCCAGTGTCCAGAGAATGATCTCTCTTCCCAAAAATCATCCTTGAGAGAGAACAAGAAAGACTACGCATATGGTGAGTGTAGATATGAGAGACTAAATATGAAAAACAGATTTGTTTTTAATCAATACAATGATGAATTAAAATTTTGCAACCTACCCCCGTTAAGGACCACCAAAGATAGGTAGCTCTTTAGAAACACAGAATCCTCCCTATTTTTGCAAGTGAAACTAAGGAACCAAGCAGATGGAAATTTGCAAATTCTAGAGTTAAATGAGTCTATCCAGAAATGTCATTTATTACTCTGCTACTGATTGTTCCCTGATTAAAATTAGAAAAGTAATCAATTTTGAAGTGAAGACACAACTGCTCTTTATGAACTCACTTTCCCTTCTCTTGGGTTACCATTTTCTAATGGCAAATGCAGTGTGTTCAAAGAAAATATCCAGACTTGACAGGCAATAAAAGCTGTGTTGAACCAAATCTGAAAAAAAGCAACGAAATATTCACCAAATGACAAAATTTTAATGTCTTCTATCTAATTTAAAACTGTGTTTAGAGGCGCATGGGAGGCTCAGTCAGTTGAGTTTCCTACCCTTGATTTGGGCTCCAGTCATGACCTCAGGGTTCTGATATCAAACCCTGTGTTGGGCTCCATGCTAAGAGTAGAGCCTGCTTTGGATTCTCCCTTTCCTCCTCCCTCTGCCCCTCCCTGCTTGCACGTGCACGCTCTCTCAAATAAATAAATAAATAAATATATGTGTGTATATATATATATATATATATATATTTTTTTTTTAAGGATTTTATTTGGTTATTTGACAGACAGAGATCACAAGTAGGCAGAGAGGCAGGCAGAGAGAGAGAGGAGGAAGCAGGCTTCCTGCTGAGCAGAGAGCCCGATGCGGGGCTCAATCCTAGGACCCTGAAATCATGACCTGAGCCAAAGGCAGAGGCTTTAACCCACTGAGCCACCCAGGCACCCCAAATATATATTTTTTAAACCTGTTAAAAGTTTAGGACGCCTGGGTGGCTCAGTTCATTAAGCGACTGCCTTCAGCTCAGGTCATGACCCCAGAGTCCTGGGATTGAGTCCCACACATCAAGCTCCCAGCTCCATGGGGAGTCTGCTTCTCCCTCTGACCTCCCTTGTCATGCTCTCTCACTCTGTCTCTCTCTCTCAAGTAAATAAATAAAATCTTAAAAAAAAAAAAAACTGTTAAAAGTTTAACATTTAAAGTCAAGCTATCTGGGGATGCCTGGAAGGCTCAGTCATTTAGCATCTGCCTTTGGATCAGGTCATGATCCCAGGGTCCTGAGATGGAGCCCTGTCCCACTCCCCCTGCTTGTGTTCTTTCTCTCGCTGTGTCTCTGTCAAATAAATTAATAAAATCTTAAAAAAATAAAAATAAATAAAATCAAGCTATTTTGAAACACTGGTAACAATCCTATTATGTAACAAGCAGAGAGCCAATAAGAAAAACTTCAGTGTAAATGTAAAAAATATCAGATATGAATACTGCCAAAGTAGACATGACTGCCAGTAAGATACCTGCATGAAGCATTATATTAAAAAATAACAGCTATTCTAAAAAACAAAATAGTTATTCTTTACTCAGAAATAAAAATTTCAAAAGATACCATTAAAAAAAAAGATGCAATTTTACAAGAACATTTGTATTGTAGCATTTTTATGGAAAAAAATTTTCCATAAATGCACAGTGAAGTTTCATACTTAAAATTGAGCATAAAAATTTTTGATGTAGCTTTAAAAAGTTATTTTTCTTCCTAAATAGTTTTCTCAATGTTCAGTTTTGTATATGCATGCACATATTTTTTAAAGATTTATTTATTTATTTATTTGACAGAGATCACAAGCAGACAGAGAGGCAGGCAGAGAGAGGGAGAAGCAGGCTCCCTGCCGAGTAGAGAGCCCGATGAGGGCTGGATCCCAGGACCTTGGGATCATGACCCGAGCTGAAGGCATATGCATGCATATTTAAAGCTAAATATGTTACCTCTTAACATATTTATATATGTTATATATGTTATATAACATACTACCCCATATGCATGCATATTTAAAGCTAAATATGTTACCTCTTTCTAAAGTATCCAGTTTGTAATGCATATTAGAAATTCCATATTCCTGGGGCACCTTGTGGCTTAGTCGGTTATGTGGTTGACTCTTGGCTTGGGCTCAGGTCATGATTTCAGTGAGGAGTCTGAGATTCTCGCTCCTTCTCCCTCTGCCTCTCCCCCTGCTCTCTCTCCCTCTCGAAAATAAATAAATCTTTAAAAAAATATATCATATTCTTGCATGAGGTTTATGTGTTTGTATGTGTTTTAAGGAATTGGTCTTATGTGACATCAAGATGTTTGTGGTTGGCATTTTTTGATCAATTACACATCTGATTCAAATTAATTGAGTTGACAGTTTGTTGATGAAACTATATGGCAGGATCTATTGTGGGTAAAAAGGCAAATAAGAATAAGCTCTAAGTTCCGATCAACTCCAAAGACTACTTGTCTCATTTTTTGCTAGTCATCATACTTCTAATTTCCCTATCTAGCAGACAACTCAATGCTAGTATCTTAGATAAAGCTTGGAGTAAATTCACCTACAGCGTAGCGAATATGAAAAGGAGGTGCATGAGATCAGGTTGAATTCTAATGCAGTAGGAAGCCACTGAAGGATTCTGATCTGGGAAGCACATCCTAAATAACCAGTTGTACTTGAGGAAGATTAACTTATTTCAGTGTATAGGTTAGAATAGGCGAAGACTAGAAATGACAAAACCAGTATTAGCATAGCCCAGTTTAAGGCAGTAAAGGCCTGAATTACATTAGTAACACATAGAACTGGGAAGGACAGGCAGAGTACATATTATGGGGTTACAAGCATGGACCTGGCTCTGTCCCTTGCTAGCTAATGGTCTTAGACAAGACTTTCAACTCTGGGCCTTAGCTTCCTTCTCTGTGAAAAGGGAATAACAACAGTACTTACTCCTTACTGGGTTATGTTTATAAAAGTTCCTAGCTAGGGGCGCCTGGGTGGCTCAGTGGGTTAAAGCCTCTGCCTTCGGCTCAGGTCATAATTTCAGGGTCCTGGGATCAAGCCCCACAGTGGGCTCTCTGCTCAGCGGGGGGCCTGCTTCCCTTCTCTCTCTCTGCCTGCCTCTCTGCCTACTTGTGATCTCTGTCAAATAAATAAATAAAATCTTTAAAAAAATAAAAATAAAAAAATAAAAGTTCCTAGCTAATAATATTATTATGGGGATAAAACATACAGGCCCACAGACAAGCTGGATGGGAAAGTTGAGTAAAATAAAGGAATAAACAGAAGTATGGGTTTTTAGCTTTGTAACTTGAAGAAAACTTTAAAAACAGAGACTAAATGGGCAAGCTGTCAATATTTATCACTAGGCACTGCAGCAGTGTTTTCAAATGTGGAAGACCAGGAACAATCTAAATATCTATTTCATGGATGGTAAATTTTTGTGCATCCATATAACACAATACTTTCAGCCATGAAGAAGAATCAGATCAATCTAAATATGGTAATACAGAAGAACTATCCCCCAAATATATTTTTAGTTAAAAAAAAAAAGGACAGGTGCAGAAAAAATACTTTATGTTGTACTCTAATTGCATAAAAATAAAGATAACATGTATCTATATGCATATATATGCAAACTCTATTTCTGGAAAGATACACTAGAAACACCAACAGATGATACCTCTGGGGAGAGTCTAGAGAACTAGAGGTCTAGGGCAGAAGGGAGATTTTGACTCCTTTGTATACTACCTGATATTACCATATTTATGTAGCGTTATTTAGTTTAAAAATTCATGCAAAAATATAAGGGGATAGGGTGGGATGAGTTCAATAACAGGGGGATGAGTTAAATAACAATTTACATATTTAGCTGAGCATAACTTTTATGTGTTCTACAAGCTTGCCCCATATAAACAACTGATAACAGTCTAATGATCTAAGGGTTCAAAACCACTAAGACTTCTTTCAAAAAGGAAGGCCTTAAAAATAGTTCAGGGAGGGGGTGCCGAGGTGGCTCAGTGGGCTGAGGCCTCTGCCTTCAGCTCAGGTCGTGATCCCAGGGTCCTGGGATCGAGCCCCTCGTCGGGCTCTGCTCGGCTAGGAACCTGCTTCCCCCTCTCTCTGTCTCTGCCTGCCTCTCTGCCTACTTGTGATCTCTGTGTGTCAAATAAATATACAAATCTTAAAAAAAAAAAAAGTTCAGGGAGGAAAAAAAATGAAGTGAACTTTAAAAAGTATAGAGGCTATTAAAAATTAGGCTGCATTTCAAAATTCTAAATTTATATGTCAATTTGTGAAATGAAACCTAATATTTTTCCCATGTTATAAATAGTTAATAGGTCCCTAAACCACCTACTAGGTGACCACCATCACAAAAGCCTACCATACCAACAATGATAACTATAGTACTATAATAATAGTATTACACAGCCCACAGTTTTAGAGCCTTGGACAAGGTGACCTTTCCTTCCTTCTTGACATACTCTCTTCTCCTGGCTTCTGTGAAATCAAGCAGTCCTGGTTTTCCTCTTATTTTACTGACCTTCTTTGCCTGTTTTTCCTTTCCTTCTCACCTTCAAGTTACAGTCTTTTGCCCTTATTTCTCTTTAATCTTCCTTGGTGATCTCATCCAGTCCAGAGGCTTTTAAATATCATCTGTATGCTAATAATTCCAAAATTTATATTTTGAGCCTCTACCTCTCCCTTGGGCTTGATTTATATATGAAGATTGCCTACCCTGTATCCTCCACTTGGAGGTCAAATAGGTATCATGCTTAACATAGTCAAAACAGAAGCCCCCCCCCAATCCTGCTCCTTCTAGTATGTTCCATCTCATTTAATGACACCATCATCCACCCAGTTGCTCAAGACAAAAATGTATGAGTCATCTTGATTCCTCTCTTTCCTCCATAACTCACTATATACCCTATTAATGCTACTTTGAAAATACATCACATATTCAATCACTTCTCACCACCTATACCACTGCTGCCATCATCCTTTGAGGAGACTACTTCAAGTCTTCTAAACAGCTTTTATGCTTCACTTTTTACCAATTCCCACACTCCATTCTCCATCCAGCAGCTACAGAGAGCTTTTAAAAATGTAAATCACTGGGGCACCTGGGTGGCTCAGTTGGTTTAGCATCCCACCCTTGATTTCAGCTCGGGTCAAGATCTCAGGGTCATGAGATAAGCCCCATGTTGGCCTCCACACTCAATGGGAAGTCTGCATGAGATTATTTCCCTCTGCCTCTCCTCCCAACTTGCGCACATGCACTTGCTCTCTCTCAAATAAATAAATCTTTTTAAGAAAAGTAAATCACTGGGGTGCCTGGGTGGCTCAGTGAGTTAAGCCTCTGCCTTTGGCTCAGGTTATGATCTCAGGGTCCTGGGATCGAGCCCCGCATCGGGCTCTCTGCTGGGCAGGGAGCCTGCTTCCCCCCCTCTCTCTGCCTGCCTCTCTGCCTACTTGTGATTTCTGTCTGTCAAATAAATAAAATCTTAAAAAAAAAAAAAAAGTAAATCACTGACTTATTTTGCTTAGCCTAATACTCTCCAGCTCCATCCATGTTGTTGCAAATGCCAAGATTTCATGCCTTTTTTATGGCTAAGTAACATTCCAATGTATGCGTATATACGTGTGCGTGCACGCACACACACACACACACACACACACACAATTTTCTTTATCCATTCCTCAGCTGATGGACAGGGAGCTGTTGAGTCAGAGAAAGACAAATACCATATAATTTCACTCATATGTGGAATTTAAGAAACAAAACAAATGAGCAAAGGGAAAAAAAAAGGAAAGAGAAAGGCAAACCAAGAACAGACTCTTAACTATAGAGAACAAACAGATAGTTACCAGAGGGAAGTGGGTGGGAGGATGGGTGAAATAGGGGTTGGGAGTAAGGAAGGCACTCATTAGGAGTACTGGCTGATGTATGGAAGTGTTGAATCACCTGAAACTAATACCATACTGTCTGTTAACTAACTGGAATTTAAATAAAAACATCATAAAAATGTAAGTTAATCATATCACTCCCCTGCTTAAAACTATCCAATAGCTCCCCTTCACCTTCAGAATAAAGAAAGGTCACAAATTCAATTTTAGATATGTTGAACTTGAGGGGTACAAGGCATGTAAGTGGAGACATGAAGAAAGCAAGTACATGGCCCTCAAGAAAGATTTGAGCAGAAGTTACAAAGTGGCCCTACTTACTAGCATATGGATAGAAACTGAAAACCAAGGATTTGGAAGAGAATACTTGAAATTTAAGTGGAAATAAAGAAGGTGGAGGTATAGGATCAAGATGTGAGAACTCACATTAAGGCCCAATAGATAAAGAAGAGTTGACAAAGAAGACGAAGTATGAGAGGCCAGAATCATAAAAAGAAAATCAGACCTAATACCTGAGAAGCTGAAGGAAAAGGATGTTTTAAAATGAAGAGAGGGGCACCTGGGTGGCTCAGCCAGTTAAGGGGCCACCTCTTGGTTTTGGCTCAGGTTATGATCTCAGGGTCATGGGATCAAGCTCCGTGTAGGGCTCCCTCCTCAGTGGAGAGTCTGCCCTCCCTCTCTCGCTCCTTCTCCCTTTGCCCCTTCCCTTGCTCACATGCTTGCTCTCTCTAAAATAAATAAATAAATATTTTAAAAAATAGAATAAAATGAAGAGAGAGTAAGATGGAGGCTGAAAAGCATCCATTTGATTTGACAACACATATGTCGTTTGTAACATTAGCAAAACCAACTTCAAAGATGTGACGGGGAGGTGTGGTGATAAAGACAGCAACTCCAGTTGATGCTTTCACAAACTTGGCTATGAAGGGAAAAGGAGAGATTAGAAGAGACGAAAGTTAAAGCTCAAATGCTAGAGGAATGATTTGATGAAGAGAAAAAGGTTGAAGACACAGGACAGAGAAGGGATAATATAAATTTTCTGAATAAGCAGGAGGGGATGGAATAAAGGCACAGGTGGAAGAATGCTACAACTATTTCTGATAATATTCAACATAAAAGTGTACTTGGAAGAAGAGAATATCTGGAAAAGCCATACAAAAACTGTATGTGCTAGGGGTGCCTAGGTGGTTTAGTCGGTGAAGCATCTGCCTTCAGCTCAGGTCATGATCCCAGAGTCCTGGGATCAAGCCCCGATTCTCACTCCGATTCTCACTCTCCTTCACCCTTCCCCACCCCCCAACTTGTGTGCATGCACACTCTCTCTCTAATAAATAAATAAAATCTTTTTTTAAAAAATTGTATGTGCTAAATTTCTTAGTAAAAAAAAAAGTATTTTAGACTACGTAATGTAAAATAGCTCTTGTGCATGAATAACCACAGATGTTGATAATTATTCATTCAATAATTTTTTTTTACTAAAAGCCTACTAAGGGGCACCTGGGTGGCTCAGTGGATTAAAGCCTCTGCCTTCGGCTCAGGTCATGATCTCAGGGTCCTGGGATCGAGCCCCGCATCGGGCTCTCTGCTTAGCGGGGAGCCTGCTTCCTCCCCCCTCTCTCTCTGCCTGCCTCTCTGCCTACGTGTGATCTCTATCTGTCAAATAAATAAATTTAGGGGCGCCTGGCTGGCTCAGTGAGTTAAAGCCTCTGCCTTCGGCTCAGGTCATGATCTCAGGTTCTGGGATCGAGCCCCGCATCAGGCTCTCTGCTCAGCATTGAGCCTGCTTCCTCCTCTCTCTGCCTGCCTCTCTGCCTACTTGTGATCTCTGTCTGTCAAATAAATAAATAAAATCTTTTAAAAAGTAAAAATAAATAAATAAATAAATAACTTTTAAAAATAAAAAAAAATAAAAGCCTACTAAAAGCTGGACAGTGGGGCGCCTGGGTGGCTCAGTTAGTTAAAAGCTGGACAGTGTTCTAAGTTTCTGTAGAATGTGATAAGGAATAAGACATTATTTTTGTCTTTAAGGAACTAGTAAGCAGATAAGTTGATTGCAATTGCAATTCCACATACTTAAGTACCGTGATCCTTTGTGTGTGTGTGTATATATATATATATATATATATATATATATATATATGTGTGTGTGTGTATATATATATATATATGTGTGTGTGTATATATATATATACACACACAAAGGAAGGTGGTGGCACACAGAAGAGGCACAAGAGCATAGGCTTTGAAGTCCAACAGACTGTCCTGAATCCGAACTCTGACATTTATTAGCTATATAACTTTGCACAAGTTATGTAGTTTATCACTAAGCCTCAGTTCCCCGTCAGAAAAGAGGATGCAGGGACGCCTGGGTGGCTCAGTTGGTTAAGCAGCTGCCTTCGGCTCGGGTCCTGATCCCAGCGTCCTGGGATCGAGTCCCACATCGGGCTCCTTGCTCGGCAGGGAGCCTCCTTCTCCATCTCCCTCTGCCTCTGCCTGCAACTCTGTCTGCCTGTGCTTGCTCTCTCTCTCTAACAAATAAATTTAAAAAAAAAGAAAAGAGGATGCAAAAGTTACTTACCTCACAAGGTTACGAGGAGAAATAAGTTGATGGCTGTAAAACACCTTGAACAGGACCAGATACACTGTGACTACTCTGTACAAGTAACCTATTTGCACTAAAAAAGAGAGTTTTAAGAAGCTGTATAAAGTATACTTGAGTGGGTCTTAGAAGACAAATAGGAGAATGGAACTCTGGGAAGAAGAAATGGTGTGCACGGAATAATGATGGTGCAGGACTGCAGTAAGTTACAAGTCTTTACTTTTTTCTTTTTTTTTTTTTAAGTCTTTTCTTTTTAATCTCTCTCTACCCTATTCTGAGAATTTAAGTTACTAACTACAAGTACTTCTATATAGCTGAAATATAAAATGAAAGACATCAATGGTGAAGTTGGAGAGATTAAAAAGGGACAAACAGAAGAATTAGGGTAAAGAGGAGAAATTTGTGACCAACTGGATAAGGAATGAGCAAAAGGGAGGAATCTACTGTGATTCTCAGATTTCTAGCTTGAATCACTAAATTGATGAGTTAGCCATGAAACTAGTTAGGATAAGGAGCAAAAAGGAAGAACAGGTTTGGCAGGAAAGGTGATGAAATTACTTTTGGACACGATGAATTTAAGACACTCTTCAGTAACTTGGGTGGTAATGTCTAGTAGCCATTGCCAAACAGACCAGGAAAATAGGTCTGTGTTGGAGGCAGATTTAGGCATTGTTGGGAGATTAGTGTATCACCCAGGGAAAATCTAAGAGTAGGAAGGGAAAACAAATAAACAAGCATATATTCTCAGATACTAATATTAAGGGGCAGATAAAGGAAAACTAATGAGAAGTTCAAGAGCTAAAAGGATAACTAAGAGCTCTTCAGGAATTGGGACTTTGTCTAATTTTATGTATTCTTAGGCTCTGTACCTAGTATTATACTTAGTACAGGAGGTAGTCAAAAATCTAGAAGAGTTGGGCAGGATGAAGACTACAAGAAATCTAATGGATTTAGCAATTAGGAAGTTATTACCTTAACAAGAGCACTTGAGTGGAACGAAGGAGGCAGAAGTTTGACTGCAATAGATTGAAGAGAAAAAAAATTAAATAAGAGTCTATTATTTCTGAATGCTTGGCTGTAAATGAGAGAAACAAAACAGAGCACATCAGTTAGAAGAAAATCTAAAAGGTTATTCATATAATAAATTGAGGAGGAATAGATTCTTCCTGATAAAATAAGAGAAAATACAAATAAGTATTTATTAGTAGAACATTTTATTTTATTTATTTTTTTTAAGATTTTTATTTATTTATTTGACAGAGAGAGAGATCACAAGTAGGCAGAGAGGCAGGCAGAGAGAGAAGGGGAAGCAGGCTCCCTGCTGAGCAGAGAGCCCGATGCAGGGCTCGATCCCAGGACCCTGAGATCATGACCTGAGCCGAAGGCAGAGGCTTGACCCACTGAGCCACCCAGGTGCCCCTAGTAGAACATTTTAAAATACAACAGTTTTGAACAGAATCCCTAGTTGTTGCTAGTCATACATAATTACTTACATAGTATTAAATAAAACATAAATTCACTGATAAAGAACTAAAAGGAAAGCAAAATATCAAAATGTTGATCTCTTCGTCTTTAAGTGGAATTAGTATGAATGATTTTCAAGTTCTCACTCAATATTTTCCAAATTTTAATAATGAGCTTGTATTCCTTGTATAGTGGTCATGGTAGGAAGAGGAAGATAGTAAACTGTACTATCTTAAATTAATGGCATTTCAAAGGCAGAAAAGATTTAAGAGATTCTAACTCAAAGAAGATAGACCATAGAAGAGATGAAATATAAGCAGGCTGGAAGCAGGAAAGAAATGGAAGGAAAAAATAAAACCAACACAGAAATGAAATCTTCATTGCACACAGCATAAAGGAGTACAAACACTGCTAAAAACATAGTAAAGGACATGGACAACAGGACTGAGAAAGGCAAGCAAGATATAAATGAACCCTGAAAACCATAAAACATTGTTGAAAGAATTAAAGAAGATCATCTCCAAAGGCAAGGAAAACAGGCAAAAATGAACTATTGGGATTTCATCGAGATAAAAAGCTTTTGCACAGCAAAAGAAACAGTCAACAAAACCAACAGAATGGGAGAAGATATCTGCAAATGATATATCAGATAAAGGGCTAGTATCCAAAAATCTATAAAGAATTTATCAAACTCAATATCCAAAGAACAAATAATCCAATCAAGGAATGCATGGAAGACATGAACAGACATTTTTGCAAAGAAGACATCCAAATGGCCAAAAGACACATGAAAAAGAGCTCAACATCACTTGGCATCATAGAAATACAAATCAAAACTACAATGAGATACTACATCACACCAGTCAGAATGGCTAAAAAAATTTTTTTAGATTTTGTTTATTTATTTATCTGACAGAGAGAGAGAGCTCACAGGTAGGCAGAGCAGCAGGCAGAGAGAGGCGGGGAAGCAGGCTCCCTGCTGAGCAGAGAGCCCGATGCGGGGCTTGATCCCAGAATCCTGAGCTCATGACCTGAGCAGAAGGCAGAGGCTTAACACACTTACCCACCCAGGCGCTCATGAATGGCTAAAATTTAACAAGTCCGGAAATGACAGATGTTGGCGGCAAGAATGCAGAGGAAAGGGAAACCTCTTACACTGTTGGTGGGAATGCAAGTTGGTGCAGCCACTCTGGCAAACAGTAAGGAGGTTCCTCAGGAAGTTGAAAATAGAGCTACCCTACAACCCAACAGTTGCACTACTGGGTATTTACCCCAAAAATATAAATGTAGTGATCCAAAGGGGCACCTGCAATCCAGTGTTTATAGCAGCAATGTCCACAATAGCCAAACTATGGAAAGGGACCAGAGGTCCGTCAACAGATGAATGGATAAAGAAGATGTGGTGAATATATAATGGAACATTATGCAGCCATCAACAAATAAAAATCTTGCCATTTGTAATGATGTGGATGGAACTAAAGGGTATTATGCGAAGTGAAATAAGTCAATCAGAGAAAGAGAATTATCATATGATCTCACTAATGTGTGGAATTCAAGAAAGAAGGCAGAGGCTCATAGGAGAAAAGAGGGGAAAAAAGGAAACAAGATGAAACCAGAGAGGAAAACAAACCATAAGAGACTCTTAATCTTAGATTAAACTGAGGGTTGCTGGAGGGCAGAAGGGTGAGGGGTTGGGATAACTGGGTGATGGACATTGGGGAGGATATGTGTTGTGATGAGCACTGAGTGTTATATAAGACTGATGAATCACAGACCTGTACCCCTAAAGAAAATACTATATTATATGTTAATTAATTGGATTTAAATTATAAAACTTAAAAAAATTATATGAAGAATTAAAGAAGATCTAAATAAATGAAAAACATCCCATGTTCAGGGATTGGAAGACTTAACATTATTAAGATGGTTAATACTCCCCAAACAGATGTACAGATTCAACACAAATCCTCATGAGAATCTCTGAGTTCATACAAATTGACAGGCTAGTTCTCAAATTTATATGGAATTGCAAGGGACCTAGAATAGCCAAAACAATCTTGGGAAAGAATAAAGTAGGAGGACTCACACTTTCTGATTTCAAAACTTGCTGCACAGTAACAGTATGAGAGGTAGTGTGGTACTGGCACATGAATAGACACACAGATGAACAGAACAGAATCGAGAGTCCAGAAGTAAACCTGAATATTTATGGACAACTGATTTTTGGCAAGAATGCCAAGACTATTCCATGGAGAAAGAATGGTCTTTCCAACAAATGGAGCTGAAAAAATAGGGCAGTCAGTTGAGATAACCCTTACCTCACACCAAACATTAAAACTTACTCAAAAAGAATCAAAGACATAAATGTAAAAAACACAGGGATAAGTTTTTATGACCTTGGATTTGGAAAGACTTTTAGATATGATAAACTGGACTTCACCAAAATTTAAAACTTCAGTGCTTCAAACAACACAATTAAGAAAGTAAAAGACAACACAGAACATGAAAAATAGTTGCAAATAATGCATCTTGCAAGGAACTTGTAACTAGGATATGTAAAGAGCTCTTAAATTCAATAGTAAAAAGACAACTCAATTAAAAATGGGGCGGGGGGGGGCACCTGGGTGGCTCAGTGGGTTAAGCTTCTGCCTTCAGCTCAGGTCATGATCTCAGGGTCCTGGGATCAAGCCCCACATTGGGCCTCTCTGCTCTGCAGGGAACCTGCTTCTCTCTCTCTGCCTGCCTCTCTGCCTACTTGTGATCTCTCTCTCTGTGTCAAATAAATAAATAAAATCTTAAAAAAATAATAATGGGGCAGGGGCCCCTGGCTAGCTCAATCAGTAGAGCATGCAATTTTTGGTCTTGGGGTCATGAGTTTGAGTCCCACACTGGGTGGAGAGTTTACTTTTAAAAATATAAATTAGGGGCACCTGGGTGGCTCAGTGGGTTAAAGCCTTTGCCTTTGGCTCAGGACATGATCCCAGGGTCCTGGGATCGAGCCCTGCATCGGGCTCTCTGCTCAGCGGAGAGCCTGCTTCCTCCTCTCTCTCTGCCTGCCTCTCTACCTGTGATCTGCATCTGTCAAATGAATAAAAAAATATATATATAAATATATAAATTAATTAATTAACTAATTAATTAATTAAATGGGGCAAAGTAGCTAAAAGACATTTCTCCAAAGAAGACATACAATTAGTCAACAAGCACATGAAAAGTTCAATGTCAATTACACCTCAAAAAAGTTGGAAGAGAGACAAAGAAAGCAAGAAAGAAATAAAGAAAAAATGCTTGACATCTTAAGTCATCAGGGAAATGCAAATCAAGAACCACAATGAGATGCCACTTCATACACACTAGGATGGTTAGCATTAAAAAGTCAGATTGATAATAACAAGTGTTGGAGAGAGCATGATGAAATTGGAACCCTTACACACTTATGGTAGGAATGTAAAATTCCAGGCAATTTAGAAAAATTTAATGATTCCTAAAATGAATATACATAGAGCAGAGTCACCATATGACCTAACAATTTCACTTCTAAAGAAATGAAAACCTGTGTTCACATAGAAACCTCTATTCAATTTATAGCAGCATTATTCTTATAGCATTATTCTTAAGAGCCAAAAAGTAGCAACAGTCTAAATGTTCAATGGATAAATGGATAAACAAAATGTGGTTTATTCTTACCACTGGAATATTATTTAGCCATAAAAAGGAGTGAAGTACTGATAACCGCCACTTTAACATGCATAAACTTTGAAAACATTACGCAAAGTAAAAAAAAGGCAGTCACAAAAGACCATACACCACATAATCCCACTCATATAAGAAAGTCCATAATAGGGAAATCTATAGAGACAAAAGGTAAATTAGTGGTTACTTAGAGGTGAAATGGGGCTGGGATGGGGGAACCGAAATGGAGGATAAGGGAATAGCAGCTAAAAGATATGAGGTTTCTTCCTGAGGTGACGACAATGTTCTAAAATTGACTGTGGTAATAACTGCACATACCTGATTATACTAAAAACCATTGGTTGTTAAATGGTGAATTTAAATGGTGAACTGCATGGCATTTGAATTATATCTCAAGCTATTCAAAACATAAATGGAAACGTTAAGAAAAAGTTTAAAAGGTTAACTACTCTTGTACTAAAGAAAATAAATAAAAAATGGAATTGCAAGATATTAAGAAAAAAATGCAACAGGAAGCCTATAACCTACAGACACAACTAAAGCAGTATTCAGAAGAAATCTTTTTTTATATTCTTTTTAAAATTTTGTATTTATTTGAGAGAGAATGAGTGAGAGAGCATGAGCAGGGGACTCTGAGATCACGACCCAAGCAGAAGGCAGATGCTTAGCTAACTGAGCCACCCAGATACCCCCGAAGAAATCTTATAATTTAAACACTTAGAAAAAATAAAAAGAACATTAAGCATCCAACATGAGAAGATACAAAAACAATCACAAAATAAATCTAAGAAAAGCTAAACAATTAAATCAGTAAAACAATGAAAGAAAAAGTAATAAATAAGAAAGCAGAGAAAACAGTAAAACTAATTTTTAAAAAATCCAAGAGTTGGTTCTAAAATCCAAAACCAAGGAAAAAAAACCAGGAAATTTTTGTTTTGTTTTGTTTTTAAGATTTTATTTATTTTTTTGACAAAGAGAGACACAGTGAGAGAGGAAACACAAGCAGGGGGAGTGGGAGAGGGAGAGGGAGAATCAGGCTTCCCGCCAAGCAGGTAGCCTGATGCAGGGCTCCATCCAAGGACCCTGGGATCATGACCTCATTTGAAGGCAGACACTTAATGACTGAGCCTCCCAGGTGCCCCCAGGGAATGTTTTTAATCATTAAAGAATATCTTGCTCAACTGCACACAAAATAATTTTGAAAACTTGGATGAAACAGATTATTTTCTAAGATGATATAAGTTATCAAAGCTTCCCCCCAAAATTTACATTGTAAGCAAACTATCATAAAAGTAGACATAATGGTCAAAGAGATCTTCTTCCCCCAAACACTCAAGGTCTAAAGATTTCACAGGCAATTTAATCAAACCTTCAACTTCAATGCCATTTAGCCAGAGACAGAAAGAAAACAAACAAAAACAAAGAGAATTTTGAAATAATTTTTATGAAAGTGGCATAACTGAACAAAGATAAAACACAAAAAACTACAAAGCAATTTAGCTTATGAGGAGCAATACAAAATTTCTAAATAAAGTTTAGCAAATAGAACTCAGCAGCACATTTAAAATAACAATACACGGTGACCAAGCGAGCTGATTCAGGAATGCAAGGATGGTGTAGTAAATCTATTGTACAATTCATCACAATAGTAGATCAAAAGATTAAAATTACATAATTTTCAAAGAAGCTGAAATAGTTTTTGACAAAATTTACTTCCATATTTTTTTAAATATTTCTTTATTTAAAAAGAGTATAAGCAGGACAGGGAAAGGGAGAGAGTCTTAGGCAGACTCCCCGCTAAGAGTAGAGAGATATACAAGGCTCAATTTCATAACCCTGAGATTAGGACCTCAGGTGAAACCAAGAGTCAGACACTCAACTGACTGTGCCACTAAGGCATCCAAAACTTTACTTCCATATTAAGAAATCTTAACAAAATGGCAATAGTGGAATACATTAACATGATAAAATATGTACACTTCAATCTAAAGTCAGATCTAACCGTAACAGGAAAGCACAAAAAAATCCCACTGAAGTCTGAAATAAGAGAAAGATCCACTACTGTCTTACTGTTTAATGAAAGTACTAGCCAAATCAATTTGACAAAAGAAAGAAATAAGTATAAAAATTGGAAAGGAGTAGATAAAACTATCTTTATTTGGTAATAATGTGATCATTTAACTGCAAAGCCCTAGAAAAACAACTGGAAAACTACTATAGATAGTATTAGAATTCTAAAGGTGGCTAGGTACAACAAGATAAAAGAGATACTAAAAGTAGAAACTCCATTTACAATAGCAACAAAAAAGATAAAAAGCCAAGGGCTAAACATAACAAGAAATGTGGAAGGTCTTTATGAAAAAACTTTAAAATGTTATTGAGAGATGCAAAAGAAGACTTGAACAACAAGAAATGAATATATCCCCTGCTCTTGAACAGAAGTTTGAACTTCAAAAAGACATCAAATATCTCTAAATCAATCTGTAAATATAACATTCTACCAATAAGAACAACAACAGAATGGGGGAGAGGAGCTAAACAAGCAAAAATATCCAAGAAAACTCTGGAACTAGAGTAGAGAGGACTATACTCAAAGAATGAGGTCATTAAGGTACAAATAACTGAACTAATCAATGGAATAGAATAAAAGTGCCAGTAAGAACCCCAAATCATATGTAGGAACTAAGTGTACCTATAGACAATATTTCCATACTGTGATAACTCTATAGCCACTTGGGAAAATGTAAGATTCTTACCTTAATACTTTACATAATTTATATTTTGTATAGATAAGTGCATTTAACTTAAAATCATAAAAGTACCAAGAAAAAACATAAGAATTTTCATTTTAATCAGAAATAGTAGTTAAAATAGGGGAGGCCTTTCTTATGATGCAAAAAGCTAAAATCCAACAACAGATTGACAATTATAACTACAAAAAATTTTTAAATTTCTGCTGAAAAAATATACAAAGTAAATAAACAAAGTAAAAGCTAAATGACAAACTGAAAAATATCTGCAACACATATCAATTTCCTTAAAATAATTTCCTTAAAATTTCCTTAAAATACAGAGTTTCTATAAAAAATATTCAACATCCCAACAGGAAAATGAACAAAAAAATATAACCAGATGAATGAAAAATATAAGCAAATGTTATAAATAAAGTTCACAAATACAGTTCCTATATCTATTGAAAAGATGAAAAAAAATACACCTACTAGTTGGCAATTTTAAAAAAGTTTGATAACCCACTCTATTATCAAGGATGTGGGGGGTCAGCACCCAACACCAACAGTGAAACATAAACCGCTACAAATCTATGGAAGGCAATTTAACAACATCTATCAAAATTTCAATAGTACATAGCCTTTGACCCAGTAACTGCACTTTAGGAATTTATTCTAGACAAACTTATTCATGTGTAAAAAAGGTATACTATAGAGGGATATTCATTGTATCATCATTTACATTAGCAAGACTATAACCATTTTAAATGCCCCTACAAACAAAGAAATGCTACTGTTTCTACACACACACACAAACACACACACACACGAAATTTCTCATTGGTTGCTTCCAGGGAAAGAAGCCAATTATCTGGTGTCAAAGGTAGAAGGAAAACTTGCCTTGTATCATACGCTTTTTAGCACCATTTGGATTTCAAGTCATGATCATATATCACATTTCACATTTTTAAATTAGGATTTCAA
>RCUC01118049.1:0-17083 GCA_003697995.1 Taxidea taxus jeffersonii
CCTGTCACAAACATCAAATGAGAGATAATAGTTGCAGCCGCCAATTATTGAGTACCCAGTATGTGCTAAATATTTTCAAATGTTTCTTCATTTATTTCTCACAACAAACATTTGAGGAAGGTGCTGGTAAGCCATAAGAGATATGATAACACTGAGGTCTGAGTGACAGGATTGTAGGTGGAGAAGCCAGAATTCAAACCCAGCTTTGCTTGACTCCAAAACTCATCCCTTTAATACACATGCCAGGCTGGTTCCAGGGTTGGTGTATTTCATTTTCTATAACTTCTTCCTCACAAAGCAAAATCCAAATACAATTAAAGGCACTCTGTGTTAAAAAAAAAATCCCATGGTACTCAATTCAGCTTAGACAAAATACTGTTTCAAAGTTAGTTTTTCTTTCTTCTCTAGCAGAACAGGTCTCAAAATTAATTTTCCCCCATTCTATCGAATTTCAACCATTTGTTTACCATCTTTACAATTTAGCTTCTAGTAAAATATGCCTTTAAATTCTACATTTTTTTAGTTAAATAAATATATCTCAAAGTAGAAAATCAGTATCACCATAAATGGAAGTCAACTTTTACAATTGGTACATAACTCTAAAAAGCAATATAAAAACATCCATTCCTGCTTGTATCAGCTTTATTTGTCATTGGAAAGACAGAATACTTGGAAAGAACTACAATATCCTTGAGTATGTGAACAAATAAATAATCTGTGGTCCACCCAGACCATGGAATATTATTCAGCACTAAAAAGAAATGAGATATCAAGCCATGAAAAGGTATGGAGGATACTTGAGTGTACATTACTACATGCAAGAAACAAGTCTGAAAAGATGACATACTGCATGATTTCAACTATATGCCATTCTGGAAAAGGCAGAACTATGGAGACAGTAAAAATATCAGTGGTTGCCAGGGGGTGGTGGGGAGAGAAGGGTAAATAGATGGAGCACAAGCGATTCTTGGGGCAGCGAAATTCTTCCATAGGATATTATAATGCTAGACATGCGTCACTATACATTTGTCCAGACCTATAGATGGACAACACCAGGAGTTAACCCTTATGTAAACTATGGTATCTGGGTGAAAATGATGTGTTAATGTTGGTTCATCAGTTATAACAACTGTACAACTTTAGTGTGGGCTGCTAGTGGGGGAGGCTGTGCATATGTGGGGATAGAAGACATATGGGAAATCTCTGTACCTTCTGCTCAATTTTGCTGTGAACCTAAAACTGCTTTTAAAAAATTAAAAAAAAATTTTAAAAATAAAGTCTATAAATATAAATAAACCATAGTATATAAATTGTACCCATGTTCTAGCTGAAATCATTCTATAAGAATGCACAGACATTAATGATAGAGAAATAATGCATCATTGATAAATCGTTGGCCTCCCAGATGTAGTGAGAAATAATCTTGGGCATGGAACTTTCTCTCTTCTTGCCCAGAGATGACCATTTGATCAGGTAGTATACTGCTGTTAGGTCTTAGGAGAAGTGGGTTTTTTATTTATTAATATTAATATTTATTTTTATTTTATATAATTTTACATAAATTATAATAATAAATTTACAATAAATTTTTATTTTATATAATTATTTTATTTATTAAGAACTTAAAGTAAGCAAAATATATTTTTTATTTCCCAAATAAGGAACATAAGTAATAAATCCATAACTTCTTAGGTTGCTCTGTATATATTTCTTTTCTTAATTTTTTATTTCAATTCAATTTCATTAACATATCCTGCATTTCTAGTTTCAAAGGTAGGATTCAGTGATTCATAAGTTGCATACAACACTCAGTATTCAATAATCCAAGTGTTCCCCTTAATGCCCATCTCCCAGTTACCCCATCCCCCTATACAATCTCCCCTCCAGTAACCCTCAGTTTGTTCCCTAGAGTTAAGAATCTCTTATGGTTTACCTCCCTCTCTCTTTTCTTCTTATTTTATTTTTCCTTCCCTTCCCCTATATCCATCTGTTTTGTTTCTTAAATTCCACATATAAATGAAATCATATGTTGTCTTTCTCTGACTGACTTATTTCACTTAGCATAATACCCTCTAGCTCCATCCATGTTGTTGCAAATGTCAAGATTTCATTCTTTTTGGTGGCTGAGTAATATTCCATATACATATATGCATATGTGTGTGTGTGTATATATAGATATACCTATCTATCTATATATAAGATCTTCCTTATCCATTCATCTGCTGATGGACATCTGGGCTCTTTCCATAGTTTGGCTATGTATATATATACACACATATACGTATACATACATACATATACATATATACATACATACATGTATGTGTGTACATATACATGCATATATGTGTATACATGTGTATATGTATATGTTGGTATAAACATTGAGGTGTAGGTGCCCTTTTAAATCATTATGATTGTATCCTTTGGATAAATACCTAGGAAAACAATTGCTGGGTCATAGGGTAGCTCTATTTTTAACTTTTTGAGAAACTTCCATACTGTTTTCCAGAGTGGCTGAACCAGATTGCATTCCCACCAACAGTATAAGAGTGTTCCCCTTTCTTTCCATCCTTGCCAACATCTGTTGTTTCCTGACTTGTTAATTTTAGCCATTCTGAGCAGCAAAAGGTGGTATCTCATTGTGGTTTTGTTTTTTATTTCCCTGATGGCAAGTGACATGGAGTATTTTTTCATGTGTCTGTTGCCCATTTGCCTGTCTTCTTTGCAGAAATATCTGTTCATATCTTTTCCCCATTTCTTTACTGGATTTTTTATTTATTAGGTATTGAGTTTAATAAGTCCTTTATAGATTTTGGATTTCAGCTTTTTATCTGATATGTCATTTGCAAATATCTTCTCCCATTCTATAAGTTGCCTTTTAGTTTTGTGACTGTTTCCTTTTCTGTGCAGAAGCTTTTGATCTTGATGAAGTCCCAATGGTTCATTTTTGCTTTTGTTTCCTTAGCCTTTGGATACATGTCTAGCAAGAAGTTCCTGTAGCCAAGGTCAAAGAGGTTGCTGCCTGTGTTCTCCTCTAGGATTTTGATGGATTCCTATCTCACATTGAGGTCTTTCATCCATTTTGAGTTTATTTATATGTATGGTATAAGAAAGTGGTCCAGTTTCCTTCTTCTGCATGTCTCTCAACAATGGTGTTGGCTGTCCAACTTTCCCAACACCATTTGTTGAAGAGACTGTCTTTTTTCCATTGGATAGTCTTTCTTGCTTTGTTGAAGTTTAGTTGACCATAGAGTTGAGGGTCCCTTTCTGGACTCCCTATTCTGTTCCACTGATCTATGTGTCTGTTTCTGTGCCAGTAACATACTGTTTTGATGATTGCAGCTTTATAATATAACTTGAAACCTGGAGTTGTGATGCCACCAGCTTTGGTTTTCTTTTTCAACATTCCTTTGGCTATTCAGGGTCTTTCCTGGTTCCATACAAATTACACAATTGTTCCAAGGAGAGCTGGGTTTCTGCAACAAAATCATTCAGCATAAAGATGGATTATACGGGGGGAGGACTCAAGATTGTGGAGAAGTAGCAGGCTGAGACAACATCAGGCAGCAAGAGATCTGCTAGATAGCCTATAAAACCATTCCAAACACCTATGAATCCAACAGGAGATCGAAGAGAAGAAAAACAACAATTCTAGAAACAGAAAATTCACCACTTTCTAAAAGGTAGGACCAGCGGAGAAGTGAATCCAACGCGACGGGAAGATAGACCCCAGGGGGAGGGGCCGGCTCCCGGCAAGCGGCAGAACAATGGAGCACAAAATCAGGACTTTTAAAAGTCTGCTCCACAGAGGGATATCACTCCAGAGGCTAAACTGGGGTGAAGACCTCACGGGGACAGCGTGGACTCAGGTCCCACAGGGTCACAGAAGGATCGGGGTTTCTGAGTGTCACAGAGCTCACAGATATTAGAGCAGGGAAGCCGGCTGTGGAGACAGAGCTGAGGTTTCCTAGAGCCATGGTCTGTGACACGGGCAGGTGCTCTGTGACAGGGGCCAGTGCTCTGTGCGAGGGGTCCCCACAAGATCTGGGGAGACTCCGACCTGGGAGAGCACAGGGATCTATGGGGTTCAGAGAATCCAGGTGGGACTCTGCCAGAGACAGAGATGCTTGGTCACAGGCTGGGTGACCTCGGAGCACAGCCAGAAGCCAGTGAGATGGGACTGATTATGCACGATTTTCTCCAAGCGCAGCTGGAGGCCAGGGAGACGGGAGTGATTAAGCGCTTTTCTCTGAAGGCGCACTGAAGACTGGGGCCCCTAGCTCTCGGCTCCTCCGAGCTGGAGATTGGGAGGCCACCATTTTCATAACCGTCCTCCGGAACTCTACAGAAAGGGTTCAGGGAACAAAAGCTCCCGAAAGCGAACCTGAGAGGATTACTTAGCCTGGCCCCTGGTAAGGGCGGTGCAATTCCGCCTGGGGCAGAGACACTTGAGAATCACTACAACAGCCCCCCCCCCCAGAAGATCAACAAGAAATCCAGCGAAGACCAAGTTCACTTAACAAGGAGAACAGCGGATTCTTATCTGGACAAAATGACAAGGCGGAAAAACTCACCACAAAAATAAGAACAGGAGGCAGGACCGAAGGCTAGGGACCTAATCAATACAGACATTGGTAATATGTCAGAACTGGAATTTAGGACGACCATTCTCAAGGTTCTAGCAGGGCTCAAAAAAGGTATGGAAGATATGAGAGAAACCCTGTCTGGAGAAATAAAAGCCCTTTCTGGAGAAATAAAAGAACTAAAATCTAATCAAGTTGAAATAAAAAAAGCTATTAATGAGGTGCAATCAAAAACGGAGGCTCTTACTGCTAGGATAAATGAAGCAGAAGAAAGAACTAGTGATATAGAAGACCAAATGACAGAGAATAAAGAAGCTGAGCAAAAGAGAGACAAACAACTACTGGACCACGAGGGGAGAATTCGAGAGAAAAGTGATGCCGTAAGACGAAACAACATTAGAATAATTTGGATTCCAGAAGAAGAAGAAAGAGAAAGAGGAGCAGAAGGTATACTGGAGAAGATTATTGTAGAGAATTTCCCTAATATAGCAAAGGGAACAAGCATCAAAATCCAGGAGGTGCAGAGGACACCCCTCAAAATCAATAGGAATTGGTTCACACCCCGCCATCTAATAGTAAAATTTACAAGTCTTAGCGACAAAGAGAAAATCCTGAAAGCAGCACGGGACAAGAAGTCTGTAACATACAATGGTAAAAATATTAGATTGGCAGCAGACTTATCCACAGACACCTGGCAGGCCAGAAAGAACTGGCATGATATATTCAGAGCACTAAACAAGAAAAACATGCAGCCAAGAATACTTTATCCAGCTAGGTTATCATTGAAAATAGAAGGAGAAATAAAAAGCTTCCAGGACAAACAAAAACTGAAAGAGTTTGTAAACACCAAACCAGCTCTACAGGAAATATTGAAAGGGGTCCTCTAAGCAAAGAGAGACCCTAAAAGTATTATCAGAAAGGAACAGAGACAATATACAGTAACAACCACCTTATAGGCAATACAATGGCACTAAATTCATATCTCTCAGTAGTTACCCTGAACATAAATGGGCTAAATGCCCCAATCAAAAAACACAGGGTTTCAGAATGGATAAAAAAACAAAACCCATCAATACGCTGCCTACAAGAAGCTCATTTTAGACCTGAAGACACCTCCAGATTGAAAGTGAGGGGGTGGAAAATAATTTACCATGCTAATGGACATCAGAAGAAAGCTGGGGTGGCAATCCTTATATCAGATCAATTAGATTTTAAGCCAAAGACTGTAATAAGAGATGAGGAAGGACACTATATCATACTCAAAGGGTCTGTCCAAAGAGAAGATCTAACAATTTTAAATATATATGCCCCTAACATGGGAGCAGCCAACTATATAAACCAATTAATAACAAAATCAACGAAACACATTGACAAGAATACAATAATAGTAGGAGACTTTAACACACCCCTCACTGAAATGGACAGATCATCCAAGCAAAAGATCAACAAGGAAATAAAGGTCTTAAATGACACACTGGACCAGATGGACATCACAGATATATTCAGAACATTCCATCCCAAAGCAACAGAATACACATTCTTCTCTAGTGCCCATGGAACATTCTCCAGAACAGATCACATCCTAGGTCATAAATCAGGTCTCAACCGGTATCAAAAGATTGGGATCATTTCCTGCATATTTTCAGACCACAATGCTCTGAAGCTAGAACTCAATCACAAGAGGAAATTTGGAAAGAGCACAAATACATGGAGACTCAACAGCATCCTTCTAAAGAATGAATGGGTCAACCAGGAAATTAAAGAAGAATTGAAAAAAACCATGGAAACAAATGATAATGAAAACACAACGGTCCAAAATCTGTGGGACACAGCAAAGGCAGTCCTGAGAGGAAAATATATAGTGATACAAGCCTATCTCAAGAAACAGGAAAGGTCTCAAATACACAACCTAACCCTACACCTAAAGGAGCTCGAGAAAGAACAACAAAGAAAGCCTAAACCCAGCAGGAGAAGAGAAATAATAAAGATCAAAGCAGAAACCAATGAAATAGAAACCAAAAAAACAATAGAACAAATCAACGAAACTAGGAGCTGGTTCTTTGAAAGAATTAATAAGATTGATAAACCCCTGGCCAGACTTATCCAAAAGAAAAGAGAAAGGACCCAAATAAATAAAATCATGAATGAAAGAGGAGAGATCACAACCAACACCAAAGAAATACAAACAATCATAAGAACATATTATGAGCAACTCTATGCCAACAAATTTGACAATCAGGAAGAAATGGATGCTTTCCTAGAGACATGTCAACTGCCAAAACTGAACCAGGAAGAAATAGAAAACCTGAATAGGCCTATAACCAGTAAGGAGATTGAAACAGTCATCAAAAATCTCCAAACAAACAAAAGTCCAGGGCCAGGTAGCTTCCCAGGGGAATTCTACCAAACATTTAAAGAAGAATTAATTCCTATTCTCCTGAAACTGTTCCAAAAAATAGAAATGGAAGCAAAATTTCCAAACTCATTTTATGAGTCTAGCATCACCTTGCTCCCCAAACCAGACAAGGATCCCATCAAAAAAGAGAATTCAGACCAATATCCTTGATGAACACATATGTGAAAATTCTCACCAAAATACTAGCCAATAGGATCCAACAGTACATTAAAAGGATTATTCACCACGACCAAGTGGGATTTATTCCAGGGCAGCAGGGTTGGGTCAATATCCGCAAATCAATCAATGTGATACAATACATTAACAAAAGAAAGAACAAGAAACATATGATACTCCCAATAGATGCTGAAAAAGCATTTGACAAAGTACAACATCCCTTCCTAATCAAAACTCTTCAAAGTGTAGGGATAGAAGGCACATACCTCAATATTATCAAAGCCATCTATGAAAAACCCACACAAGCATCATTCTCAATGGAGAAAAACTGAGAGCTTTTCCGTTAAGGTCAGGAACACGGCAGGGATGTCCGTTATCACCACTACTATTCAACATAGTACTAGAAGTCCTAGCCTCAGCAATCAGACAACAAAAATAAATTAAAGGCATCCAAATCGGCAAAGAAGAAGTCAAACTATCGCTCTTTGCAGATGATATGATACTATATGTGGAAAACCCAAAAGGCTCCACTCCAAAACTGCTAGAGCTTGAACAGGAATTCAGTAAATTGTCAGGATATAAAATCAATGCACAGAAATCAGTTGCATTTCTTTACACCAACAACAAGACAGAAGAAAGAGAAATTAAGGAGCCAATCCCATTTACAATTACACCCAAAACCATAAGCTACCTAGGAATAAACCTAACCAAAGAGGCAAAGAATCTATACTCAGAGAACTATAAAGTACTCATGAAAGAAATTGAGGAAGACACAAAGCAATGGAAAAATGTTCCATGCTCATGGATTGGAAGAATAAATATTGTGAAAATGTCTATGCTACCTAAAGCTATCTACACATTTAATGCAATGCCTATCAAAATCCCATCCAATTTTTTCAAAGAAATGGAACAAATAATCCTAAAATTTATATGGAACCAGAAAAGACCTTGAATAGCCAAAGGAATATTGATTTTTTTTAATTTATTTCTTTGTTAGAGAGAGAGCGAGCACAGGTAGACAGAGTGGCAGGCAGAGGCAGAGGGAGAAGCAGGCTCCCTGCCGAGCAAGGAGCCCGATGTGGGACTCGATCCCAGGACCCTGGGATCATGACCTGAGCCGAAGGCAGCCGCTCAACCAACTGAGCCACCCAGGCATCCCAGCCAAAGGAATATTGAAAAAGGAAACTAAAGTTGGTGGCATCACAATTCCAGACTTCAAGCTCTATTACAAAGCTGTCATCATCAAGACAGTATGGTACTGGCACAAAAACAGACACATAGATCAATGGAACAGAATAGAGAACCCAGAAATAGACCCTCAACTCTCTGGTCAACTAATCTTTGACAAAGCAGGAAAGAATATCCAATGGGAAAAAGACAGCCTCTTCAACAAATGGTGTTGGGAAAATTGGACAGCCACATGCAGAAAAATGAAATTGGACCATTTCCTTACACCACACATGAAAACAGACTCAAAATGGATGAAGGACCTCAATGTGAGAAAGGAATCCATCAAAATCCTTGAGGAGAACACAGGCAGAAACCTCTTCTACCTCAGCCACAGCAACTTCTTCCTAGGAACAACACCAAAGGCAAGGGAAGCAAGGAAAAAATCAACTATTGGGACTTCATCAAGATCAAAAGCTTTTGCACAGCAAAGGAAACAGTCAACAAAATCAAAAGACAACTGACAGAATGGGAGAAGATATTTGCAAACGACATATCAGATAAAGGGCTAGTATCCAAAATCTATTAAGAGCTTAGCAAACTCAACACCCAAAGAACAAATAATCCAATCAAGAAATGGGTAGAGGACATGAACAGACATTTCTGCAAGAAGACATCCAGATGGCCAACAGACACATGAAAAAGTGCTCCACATCACTGGGCATCAGGGAAATACAAATGAGATACCACCTCACACCAGTCAGAATGGCTAAAATGAACAAGTCAGGAAATGACAGATGCTGGCAAGGATGTGGAGAAAGGGGAACCCTCCTACACTGTTGGTGGGAATGCAAGCTGGTGCAACCACTCTGGAAAACAGCATGGAGGTTCCTCAAAAAATTGAAAATAGAGCTACCTTATGGCCCAGCAATTGCACTACTGGGTATTTTTACCCTAAAGATACAAACGTAGTGATCCGAAGGGGCACGTGTACCTGAATGTTTATAGCAGCAATGTCCACAATAGCCAAGTTATGGAAAGAACCTAGATGTCCATCAACAGATGAATGGATAAAGAAGAAGTGGTATATGTATACAATGGAATACTATGCAGCCATCAAAAGAAATGAAATCTTACCATTTGTGACAACATGGATGGAACTAGAGCGTATTATGCTTAGCGAAATAAGTCAAGTGGAGAAAGACAACTATCACATGATCTCCCTGATATGAGGAAGTGGAGATGCAATGGGGGTGGGGGTTAAGGTGGTAGGAAAAGAAAAAATGAAACAAGATGGGATTGGGAGGGAGACAAACCAAAAGAGACTCTTAATGTCATAAAACAAACTGAGGGGGGTTGGGGGGAGGGGTTGGGAGAGGGTGGTGGGGTTACATTATATGTTTAAATAAAAAAGCTTAAATTTAAAAAATTAAATAAAATTTTAAAAAAGATGGATTATACTACACCTGAAACCATGAGCCTTGACTCCCTGATGCAAACAATCAGAGCCAGCCAGATTCAGATAAAGTAGGTGATTTTAGGCTCTGATGACCCCTGGTGTTCCTTTCCAGTTCCCTATGAGCTTTTCACCCACCCTTGCTACTTCTGCCAGGCCCCATTCTTTATTCAGTCCCTTGAAAGCCTTTCCCGAATTAAGTTGTTGCCTAATCCTTGTCAAGGAGTGGGCAATGAAGCTTATGGTTGGCATGTAGTAGTAGATGCACTAAAGAGGAGATCTGGGACACCCCACACCCTCCAGACTCTGTGGAATTGCACGTCTAAAATTAGATGTCCATGCATCTTGTGGAGCAAGTGATGGGATAGTTTAGGCCAGTGGGGGCATCCCCAGGTCTCTCAGGTCTTGCCAACTACCTTTACAAACAACCATTCATTGTTTTTTCTCCAAAAGCTTTAAGGGTCAAGCTCTAATTAATCACCAAGAAATTTTCTTCCTTGCCAATATTGAAAAAAAAAAAACTATGGGAGAATGACCTATATTTTAAAGATAAAACTTATAAGGATAATCCACAGCCTAATTTTGTCAAAGTAGGGAAAATAGGGTGTTTGTGTTTGTTCATGTTTTTAGTGCTTCCTGACTAGAGGTTCAACTATGTTGGCACCTTTAATTTTAGAGTTTCTCACATTGTAAGTCTTTCTTCCTGAGTTTGGGAAACACCAGAATCATTTCTTACTTGGATCCCCAGCATAGTGCCTGATCATTATACTTAATAAGTAAGGTAGAGGCACCTGGGTGGTACAGTCAGGTGAGCATATGACTCTGGTTTCAGCTCAGGTCCTGATCTCAGGGTTGTGAGATTGAACTCCATGTCTATTTTCATGTGCTCAGCATGGGGTCCACTTAAACATTCTCTCTCCCTCTGCCCCTCCCTACACACATGTATTCTTTCTCTCAAATAAGTAAATAAATCTTTTTAAAATAATATTTAATAAGTAAATTAACAAATGAATAAATGTGTTTTCTATTTTGGAACTCATTCTCATATGAATGTAGTGCTTTCATCCACATCACTTCTACTTTTGAATCTTAAAATTGCAGGAACAAATCCTAAGGTATTTAATCACTTTCCTTTAAAAATGTAAACAAATGCATATTTGTATTCTTAAAAGGAAGCCAATGACAACTTTGACCTGCACTCAGCTGCCCAGTTGGGCTCTTGATCTATGTGTCAGCTGTAGGTCCTTGGACTTCTCAGTCTCCATGTACTAGTTTTCCAGCTGCAACTCATGAGTGCCCTATAGATATAAACTCTACAATGTGGAGCATGGAAAACAATTCTGGAAACCCAGCTGCCATATATACATTTGCCACGAATTCACTGCCAGACCCTGGGCTACTCACATTACCCTTCAAGACCTCAGATTATAAGCCTAGATATTTAGAGCAGTTAAAAGATGTCCTTTTCTTGAAAGTCACTAAGATAGATTTCTCATAATAAGATTTGCAAAGTCCTGTTGTTTCTCTTTCCATGTAACATCTCTCACATTCTCTAAGACACCAATCTAGTTCAGACCTTCATTAGTCAACCAGTTTGGATTCCCCCCTAAAACAGAAGCTGGCACAAAGATTTGGATGCAAGTCATTAATTTTGGAAGTGATCCCAGGAAGCACTGAGAAGGACAAGAGAAAGAAGATGGTCAATCAATAAAGAGTGTGAGGATAAGGGGTGCCTGGGTGGCTCAGTCAGTTAAGCAGCTGCCTTCAGGTCAGGTTCTGATCCCAGGGTCTTGGGATCGAGCCCCACATTGGGGTCCCTGCTCAGCTGGGAATCTTTTTCTCTTTCTCCTACTCCCCACTCAGGCACTCTATCTCTCTCAAACAAATAAATAATTTAAAAAAATAAAAATAAAAAGAGTGTGAGGATGAACAGGTATCTGCTATGGGCAATTGGGACTCAATCTACTGGAACTCTCTGAGAGATGGTGAGAAACATACCTCAGAGTAACCCCATTCACAGGTGAGAAGCTGGGGAATTTATTAACCAACTCCTTCCACCAACCGGTCCAGAGTTTCTCCTTTGACATTAACTCCTGCCACATTTAATTTGCTCCACACTCAGGCTGAGCATGGTCCTGTAGCCAGAGAACACCATTCAGTAGAGAGAGGTAGGAATTTATCTGTGTGTAGGAACTGTATTAGAAGACCAACAGTGTTTCTCACAATTATCTTCCATCTGGACCACTATTGGACTATCTGTCCATCTCATCTCTCTTTATAAGGTCCATCCTACCCACTGCTACATCTATGAAGCCAAGGGACAAAGGGTTCCCATGCATTACAGGAAGCACCTTCCAATGAATGCAGTCAGTGAATAGATAGATGGGCGGATGAATGAATGAAAACTATTATGTCCAAAGCAACACTATAAAGATGAAATCCATATTTATTATGTCTTGCTGCATAAGAAATTGCCCCAAAACTTAGTGCCTTTAGAACAACAAACATTAATATGTCACAGAGTTTCTGAGGGTCAGGAATCCAAGAACGGCTTAGCTGGGTGGTGTTGGTTCAGGGTTTTTCATGTGGTTGCTGTCAAGCTGCCTGCCACAGCCACCATCATCTGAAGGCTTAAATGGAGCTGCACAGAATGGTTCCTTGTCATGGCCATTGTTGAGAGACTTCAGTTCCTTGCTGACTGTTAGCAGGGAGACTTCTGCCCTAATTTTGTACCTCATACACAGTTAGTCCCACCTTCCTCTATTTAGAAGTGACTCACCAAAGGCAAACTAGCCCACTAGCTAGAGAGAAATTCAGCTCCATCTTTTGAAAGGAATGTCAAAGAATTTGTGGATATGCCATAAACCACAATAATGACCATGTTTTCCTCCAAATCCCTTGAAGCCAACCACATGAAACACTCATTCTCAGACTGTATTCAAGTCCCTCAGCTTTGTCATTCCAAACATATCCCCCATAGCACTCTTTCATAATCCTTCACATTTACCCAGTTGGTCTTTTTGCTGGACATCACACTTGCATGTTTCTCCCCAATCTGAACCTTTCTTGCCACTGTTCTTTGAATAGGAATATTCTACAGATTTTGGCATAGTCACATCATACCCATCTGCCAAATGGACCTCAAGCTTCACCCTCTCCACGATGCCTTTCCAAAATGCTGCCACTGAAATCCTAAAGCACTTCATACCATGTATGGCACCAGTCATTTATTTTTTTACTTCAAATTATATGTCCACCTCTTATATTTCCCAATTAGACTATAATTTCCTTGAAATAAGGACTGGACATATCATATGTTCAAGAATGCTCCCCAAATAACCTAACATTTACTTGATGAACTAGATCAGGAGTCAAGAAATGCTTTCTGTAAAAGGCCATATAGCAAATATCTTAGGCTTTGCAAGCTATATGACCTCTGTCACAACTCCACACTCTGCTACAGAGTGCCACAGTAGCCATAGTCTGTAAACATGTGGGTGTGGCTGTGTTACAATCAAGCCTCACTTACAAAACAAGCACTTGCTAGATTTACCACATGGGCCAAAGTTCGGCCAACTCCTGAACTAAAATATTGCATAGGTATCATCAACCTCTTGAATGCTAAGATTCAGACACAGTTATTACTGTTAACTACTTTTATATACTTTCCTTTGGAATTTTTTTCTGTTGTGGAACTGTGTTATTTTCTGATGTTTCTACAATCTGGCTCCATTTCCTTTATAATAAGAAAAAGAATATTTTAATTTTACACACTTTTGATAGCTTTACAAGTCATTAAGGAAAGAGAGGCTGGGTGAGGTATACACACATAATGATATAATCAAGTCCTTAACATTCTTCTAAGACAAGAGTCTCTATTTTATACTTTCTTAGTTCATGTGAAAAGCAACTTTATTTTTCCCAGACAACAACTCTGTTGTCTACAGTTCTGTGATGCTCAAACACTAATTTCCATTCAAAGCTGAGTTTTAGACCATTGTTTAACAAAACAGTCTTAATTTCATCTTTGACTCATATACTTAAATTATTAGCTTCTTTTAGAAGAATAGATATGCATTAACAGTAATAGTTTAAGAATCAGTGACCCACAATCATGTACATAAATATAATGTAATTATTTAAATAGTGAAGTTGAGTGCTCGCTTCGGCAGCACATATACTAAATAGTGAAGTTGAGTTCACTTAGCATATAATACAAAAAGAAAGAACTGTCAAGTTTTAGTGAGACAGCAAGAGAATGTGAAGATATGTATGTTTGAAATGTCAAATTACAGATTTTCATGAAGAAATAATATTGTTCAACAAAATCACTCTTAAAAAACTCAACTTCTTGCGAACTGAATTTAAATTTAAAAAAAAACCTCAACTCCCCTTTACAACAGTGAACACAAAACTTGAAAACTACCCCGGTGATAAATGAAACTTGCTGTTTTCAGGGAAATGTCAGGATGCAAACTATACTCTTGTTTGAACAGAGCTAAGAGAGAGGCCACTGTGTGTGTTTGACAGTGACAAATAGCTTCCAAAGAAAATGAGACAGCATCTGCTCATCCCTGCCTTCAGAGAACCTGTTTTGCAAGCTGTCAAACCTTTGGCCTCCTTTCAATCTGTCTCAAGTGATCATGGGAAATGATTATGAATTGCTTACTGTCTTCAAATTTACACAGACCCTTTCACTGCGAATATTTCATGCCACCTTAAACTCCATATACAAGAAAAGTATTTCTTGAAATGTAATTAATAACTAAATGTTGAAGACTTTCAACCAGCTTTGACAATCTCCTCTATCTTGGCTGACGACAGTTCCTCCTTGGTTGTCTGTGGAACTTTGAGGAAAGGCTATTTAAGCCTCAGTATCTCAAGGTCACCAGAATTCAAAAAAAAAAAAAAAGGATGCTTATCTCACAAGTGAGAAAATAAATACTTAGGTCAAGTTCTGTGACCACTGATTACAAATGATGGACCAAATTTGCTGAGTTAGTAGCTCTGGAGAATTATGGGAGAATCTATCTTTTTTTTTAATAATACTATGAAAGATTTCTATTCTAATTATAGGACTATTTCTAGTCTAATTATATGACTGTCCCATCAACAAAAGAATTAATAAATTGTGGTTTATTTTTACATTATGATATGGCACACAATAAAAAAGTACAAACCACTAGTACATGGCATCTCACAGACATAATCTTGACCAGAAAAAGACAGACACAAGAGTACTAACAGTATGATTCCATTTATGTGAAGTTGAAGAACAGGCAGACTACTTTGTGGTGATGGAAGTCTGGATGGTGGTTAATTCTGGGTGGACATGGGATTAAAGTGGGAAGGAGCTTTATGGATTCTCCACCTTGGTAGTAATTACATGGACCTATATAAATTCATAAAAAATCATCAAGCTGTATGATTAAGACTAGTGTACCATATGTGCTTTACTGAACCTATGCTAATCCTCAATTTTTTAAATCCTGAAAATAAGGTATTAAAAGATTATAAATAATTCTAAAATAAAATACAGTAACTGTAGAAAAGTCCCACAGGACACCAGCAAATCAATAAGGGAGGAGTACAAATTTGGGAATGTAAGTGGAGGACAGAGGAAAAAAGAAATAAGAGTGGAAGCAGGAAAGGAAAGCATTAACTATGAGTGAAAAATAGGAAGAATTAGCTATGTGCTTTACCTTCTCTGAATCTCATGTGACCTGTGATTTCTTCATGTCTAGCTTTTAATCTCCTATTTACTAAGATTTTATTAATTTATTTTAGAGAGAGAAGGAGAAGTATAGTGTTGGGGGGGGGACAGAAAGAGAGGGAGAGAAGCTCAAGCAGATTCCCTGCTGAGCACAGAGCCCAATGCAGTTCTCTATCTCAAAACACGGAGATCATGACCTAAACGAAAACCGAGAGTCTCACGTTTAACCAACTGAGCCACCCAGGCACCCCTAATCTATTTCCTAATCAAGAAGAATAAATTGGCAAAAAGAGCTAGAACTTTTGGAGTCCACCCCCCCAAAAAAGTAAAGTAGAAGCAAATGGCCTTGTGATCATAAGTCAAAACATACTAGAAAAGCACAAAAATCCAGTCAGTGTGGTAATGGTACAAAATGACCAAGGCAGGCTAAAAGACAACCCAGAAACAAGGACCTTTACTTTAATTTAATACAGATGGTCCCCAAATTACTGTGGTTCGACTTGGGATTTTTCAACTTCATGATGGTGCAAAAAAGATACACATTTAGTAGAAATTGCTCTTGGAATTTTGAATTTTGATCTTTTCCTAGACTAGCAAAATGCAGTATGATTGTCTCTTGTATTGCTGGGCAGTGGCAGCAGCTGTAGCTCCCAGTTATCCAATGCAATCATGAGGGTCAATAACTGAAATAAAGATATGAATGAAGGGGCACCTGGGTGGCTCAGTCAGTTAAGCATCTGCCTTCAGCTCAGGTCATCAACTAAGGGTCTTGGAATCAAACCTCACATTGGGCTCCTTGCTCATCAGGAAGTCTCCTTCTCCCTTCCCCTCTGCCTGCCACTCTCCCTGTTTGTGCTATCTCTCTGTCAAATAAACAAATAAAATCTTAAAAAAAAAAAAAGAACCATTCTGTCCCCATACAGGCCATTCTGTTTGTCACTTTCACTACAATGTTCAAAAAATTGCATGAGAGTCAACATTGTATTTCAAAATTAGCTTTGTGTTAGTTGAAGGTGGGAGCTAAGATGGCTGTGTAATAGGAGGACTCAGACTTGCTTCATCCCTTGAACACAACCAGATAACTATCAAATCATTCTGACTACCCAAGAAATCTACCTAAAGACTAACAGAACAGACTGCAGTACTAGAAGGGGAGAAGAGCACATCAAAGAATATAGAAAGAATATAGATGTGGTTTGGAGGAACACTCACATCTTAGTGCGAGGCTTAACATGGTTGTGAGCAGGAAGTCTCAGTTCTTAACCACATGGACCTCTTCATAGTGTTGCTTGAGTGTCCTCATGACATGGTAGCTGGCATCCCCCCAGAGCATGTGATCCAAAAGAAGCAACACGGAGTCACAACATCATTTATGACCTAACCTCAGAAGTTACATGCTGTCATTTGTATAGAATCCTGTTAGTAATGTAGTTACCCAAAAGAACACGTGCACCTGAATGTTTATAGCAGTAATGTCCTCAATAGCCAAACTATGGAAAGAACCTAGATGCCCATAAACAAATGAATGGATAAAGGAGATGTGATACACACACACACACACACACACACACACACACACACACACACAC